>CAHIKZ030001699.1:0-195000 GCA_903632075.3 Acanthosepion pharaonis
GAAATAGATAAAATTGTCCAGTTGCAGGAAAATGCAGATATACTAAGGTGATATACCAAGCAAGCAAACAATTACCCCAAATAAAATAGGTTAAATCATAATGTTTACATTGGAATTTCCGCGGGGGGAATGGAAACAAAAACTTTACACACATAGGTACTCTTTTAAAAACTAAAAATTAAAATATCAGACAGCTCTTTCCAAAACAAATTGGCAATTGAAGGTGAAAGGTCTGAACCCTCAGATAGACTGGAAAATTATAGGTTTTGTTTATAATCCTAATAGTCTTAGGAATAGGTGTGACCTATGTTTAGGAGAGAAAATGAGAATAATAAAATTCAGTAATCAAAGCAAACTATTAAATTAAAGGAATGAATTAGTTTTAAAATGTTGTCATAGAAGTAGGTTTAAAATTTAATATTTTTGATCTTACATTATTTTTTTAATTATCAAACCCTTCTAATGTTAAACATATTACTTTAGTTATTGGTATATTTTGTCTTCTCCATATCAATCCTATCTTATAACTATTCACTACTTTAAGAACTTTCTTTTTCTTAGATTACTTTATCGATATATTTTTTATAATTTTTAATTTTTTAAAAAAATGATTTTTTTGTTTTTTTATATATTACTGGGTATGATTTGTATTCTTAATAATTTAACTTAATTTTGAAACTTTAAATGGATAATAGATTTATCGTTAAATTATTTTTATTTTTATTTCTTAATAATATAATATTTTTAATATATTCTTTCTTAATATAAACTATTTAGATACGATTTATTGTTAATCTTGTTATATATCTTATTTGTAAGCATAGTTTGGTATTTTTTAGTAGGAACTATTTTTTTTATATAATTAAAAATTTCGTTTTACAAAACTCCTTTATTTCGGCCTTTATTTAGTTTCATTTTAACACTTCATCTTTCTTATAAACCCAATTTGGGTTCTTATGGTTAATATCTGGGTTGAATTTATGGTGCTTTTTTCCTTTTAAGACAGTTAACTTTCGCCATCCCCTTACCACTACTCGAGCAGTCTGTCCTGCTGAGGCTTCGATATGGGTAAGGTCTGTATCAATTTTTCAACTGCTGTTTTTGTTAAATTTGAAATCTCTAGTTCCGACAGTCCGTTTGTCTGGGTTGAATAAGACAGACTAGACGGCATGGGTTGAAATAGACTATACCATGAGGTAATTTTGGTTTTCTCTGTTGTGCAATGTATATATATATATATATATATATATAGTGTACATTGAAGTCAACACTCAGAGACGACAAGCTGTTTCATGCTAGACGCAATCGTCAGGCCGCGTGTGTTGGATTTTTCTCGACTATTTATATATATGTGTCAGTGGTGCATTGTGGGTAATACATTCTTACGGTTATTTTGGCGGGAGTGGATTGTTTATTCATTTATTTGGGTTGATTTATTTTACTTGTTTTCATTTTCATTTTTTATTTTATATATTTATTTATTCTTTTTTGTTTTTCGATGTTTTATTAACGTAGTAAAAAATATTGTGGGGATTTGTTTGGGTCGCTTATTTAATAGTTTGTTTTGGTCTGGAAAGATAAAGCTATTTATTCGTCCAATTTTGGGGTTGAATGCCGTAGTCTATGCTGTTATTTTGGCGGGGGACAGTTTTTAATTTGTTTATTATTTTATTTATTTGGATTTATTATTTTTACTTGTTTTTGCTTATTTATGTTTATTTTTATTAGTTCTAACGGTTATTTTAGCGGGAGCAATTTGTTAATTCGTTCATTTATTTATTTTGATTCATTTTTACTTATTTTTTCTTATTTATTTGCTTAATTTTTATTTTTTAAATTTGTATATTTTTCAGTTTTCTATTCAGTTTTCGATTTTTAAGTAACGTAGTAATTTTTATCGTTATATAGCAGTTATAGCTATTTTCTCATCCAATTTGTGGATTTATTGTTGTAGTTTATTATAACGGTTATTGGTTTGTTAATTTGTTTATTGTTTACTTTATTATTTTTACTTGTATTTTATTTTTTTCATTTACTCTATTTCGTCTACACTCACACACTCACCACAGAGCATAAAAAAGGCCAACAGGAAGGGAAATATCATATGGTTTAACCCACCGTACAGCAAAATCGTAAAAACAAACGTAGGTAAAATATTCTTCAAACTTTTAAACACTTCCCGGAATCAAACACTCTACACAAAATATTCAATAAAAACACTGTAAAAATCAGCTACAGTTGCACCGAGAACATGGCACAAATAATAAAAAAGCACAACAGGAAAACTATCAACAAACCACCCGAACAAATTAAACCCACGTGTAACTGGAGAATAAAGAATGAATGTCCCTTAAACAGTAATTGCTTACAAAACTATGTAATATACCAAGCCATGGTAAAATCTCCAGATAACGAAGAAAAAATATAGATAGGAGTAAGTGAGAGACCCTGGAAACAAAGAATCTATGCACACAAAACATCTTTCACAAATAGTGAATACGCGAACAGCACAATGCTTTCTAATTATATCTGGGAAATTAAAAACAAAACGAAAAAACACAAAAAATATCGTGGAAACTAAGGAAAGGATCATCACCTACAACAATCAATCCAAAACCTGCAAACTCTGCTTGGAGGAAAAAATAGCTATTATTTTCTTCCCAGACCAAAATAAATTGCTAAATAAACGATCTGAGCTTATTTCAAAATGCAGACATGAAAACAAATTTTTACTACATTACTTAAAAATCGAAAACTGAAAAGAATAAATAAAAATAAACAAAATAATATAAAAAACAAGTAAAATAAATTAAACCGAGCAAATAATAAACAAATAAACAAACCACTCCCGTTAGAATAGACGAAATGGAACAAATAAAAATAAAAAATAAATACATAAAATACAAGTAAAAATAATTAATCTAAATAAATAAAGTAAACAATAAAACAATTAACAAACCAATAACCTTTGGAATAGACTACAACAATCAAAATTGCTATAACTGCTATATAACGAGAAAAAAAAATAAAAATGCCGTTCAAAAAGTTCAAAACGCCAACCCCTGATGCCTGGAAATTTTACTAACATCGATGTCGGGATAAAAATTGATATTTAAAACGTTATTAAATCTTTTCATATAATATATATATATATATAAATATATATATATATATATATATATATATATATCTGAGATGAGGTATTATGTATACTATTTATATTATTCGGACTATTGTCCTCATCTTTGTCGCCATATTTATTACAATGTTTCGGCCGTTGTACGCTCCGGCCTTCTTCAGGTGGTTGAAATGTCGAACTGAACCCTTTATTTCGCTCACTGCAATGATAACAGCAATATGAGCAAAATACATCTGAACACATTAGGTTTATAATACCCAGAAATTCATACACAGATGTCCTCAAAGACACATGGCATAGTGGATAAAGGCGTTAGTTAGATCCAGCGACAGGGTGAGTTCAATACCTGGTTAAGGCGGTGGAGAACTTGGAGAGGGGAATTAACAGGAGATAACTGATAACTCACATCTATAGTCTACCCAGTGAGCGAAATAAAGGGTTCAGTTCGACATTGCAACAACCAGATTTATTCATCCCGGAGCGTACAACGGCCGAAACGTTGTAATAAATATTAATAAAGATGAGGACAATAGTCCAAAATGTATATATATATATATATATATATATATATATATATATATATATATATATATATATCACTCAACACATGTATCTATCTATCTAAATCTGTTATCTATTTCAGTCTCTCCATATCTATCTATCTCATTTTTTGTATCTGTCGGCTTCCACCTTAATCCAAACTTTAATATCCAGAAGATCATATTCTTTCTCCATTCTCGGTTATGAATAAAATATTAACAAAATCGATCAGATTTTCTCAGTTGCTCATCAAATATTGATCACCCTAATTGGATGATTGACGGGTTTATTTTTACCTTTTCTATTCGAGAACACTCTGATAGCCGCAGTGTTTAGAAATTACATTCTTTCTTTTTTGGGATCTTGACCAACAGTCTGACCATCAGATGAAAACTGAATAATTTACACCTGAGAAAATATCAAAATAACTGCAGCTGATTTGTAACTAAGGGTAACAACTGTGGGCGACAGGTGTGTAGGACAAGAGCCAATCTTGATTGGGGTCTGCTTAGTAGTAACAGACGATTGTTTATTTGCTACCAACGTAAGATATCAAGTTTAAACACAGATAATAAAAAAAAAGAACATGATTTTCAAATGTTTATTTTCAAGGCAAACTGTAGCGATTGGTGCTACATAATCTTCCAGTTCTACCCAGTTCTATTGGCAGACGAAGTAAAGTTTAGCAGATGTTATGAAAGAGAAAAAAAAGAAAGAAAGAAAGAAAGGAGAGAAATGAAGGAAACAAAAACGAAAGAAAGAGAAAGAAGATAAGACATCTAAAAATTAAAGAAAGAAAGAAAGAAAAACTAAACAAAGAAAAAGAAAGAAGAAAAGAAAGAAACCAAAATGAAAAAAGAAAATAAAAGAAAGAAAACACTAAACAAAAAAGAACGAAAGAAAGAAAAACTAAAGAAAGAAGGAAAGAAATGAAGAAAGAAAGAAAGAAAGAAAAAGAAAAGAAAGAAAAGAAAGAAAGAAAAAAAAAAAATTTAAGGAAAGTACCAGAAAGTAAAGAAAGAAAGAAAGAAAGAAAGAAAGAAAGAAAGAGAAGAAGAAGGATTAAAACGGAAATGAAAACTGTAGACTGAAAACTGAAGAAAGATATAAATTGAATCTTGAAATTTGGTGAAAGAAGGAAGATCTTGCAAAAATAAGAAAAGGAAGAAAGGTGGACAAAAAAGAACAATTAAGAAAGAAAGAAACAGAAAAAGAAAGAGAAATAGAAAAAGAAAGAGAAATAGAAAAAGAAAGGGAAATAGAAAAAGAAATTAAAACATTTTTCCTTCTACCCACCTTTTTGATCTGGTGTTGACATTGTCGCCACAGGATGACACTCTGTAGAAGACTGAGAACCTAATTCGAAACAATTTCCTTGCAAATCTCCACTTCTGAAACTATCATAGACTGGCACACTGAAAGAATCCTTTTCTGAGTTGGTACTGTCCTCCCTTCCGGATCCTTCGTTTGAATAACACTTCTCTTCGGAAATTGTCACTTTAACAGGAGGATTCTTTACTTGTAAGGAAGTATTTGATTTCCCTGAAATTTCATCAAAAGTCCCAGGAACATTGGCGGCTGCAACTGACTGAAACAATCAAGATTTGATAATCTCCAAATAATTATCTAAGAATAAAAATAACTTCATGAATATAAAAAAATATATGGCAATTTTAACAATACGACTTCTGGTCTGAATTGATTGAAGATGTTAACATGGGCAGGTTTTGTTTTGGCAAATTAAGATTGGCTACAGTAAATAACCTATTCAATATCACAGATTTGCTTGTTCATCGCCTGACCATAACAAGTTAGACATGAACCCCACCCCAGTGACGGATAAACTCGCCTCTGAGTGTTGACTTCAATGTCCACTTTTATATTTCCATACGCTCTATCTCAAATATTGAGCACTTTATCCCATAAATATAGCACACCTAAGACTATATATATATATATATATATATATAGTAAAGGTAACAAATCAGTTAGTATATAATCCAAGTGGATTCTAGTAATATAAAATATTAAAACTGATCCACAATGTATTTATTATTACAGAGCAAATAATTAATAAACAATAAAATCCAAAATCACCTCATATGAGGAATAGCCTATATCTCTGTTCATGAAGGGAAATAGTGGCCGAATACGAAAAAAGCTTTTCTTTTTTTTTTAGTTTCAAGGGGTTGTCGGGGGTGGGGGGGTTGTCGAGGAGGGGTTGTCCGGGGTTTTGGGAGTAAGACCTGGTGGTTAAGACTAGAAACTGTAAATATACACAAGAAACACATCACCACATACAGATACACACACCTATGATTTGCGTAATTATGAAGAGAAGACATATATATACATATACACATCCATCTTATATAAAAAAATGACAAAATATACAAATTATATATTCCTGCAATGTATTTTCAATATATATTTCATTTAATATGATATTAGGAAACGAACATAAACATGTGCACAAATACTTAGAAATTACTAATACAAACTAGTATTGGTAATTATTAATACAAACTAGTAGATATACAATCATACATCTCATTCGGAACAGATAGATAGATAGATAGATAGATATGAATAAAATGAGATATGAATACAATTATATATTAAGGGTTAGATAGATAGATAGATAGATAGATAGATAGATAGATAGATAGATAGATAGATAGATAGATAATGAATAGAATGAGATTAGATAGATAGATAGATAGATAGATAGATAGATATGAATAAAATGAGATATGAATAGAATTATATATTAAGGGTTTGATAGATAGATAGATAGATAGATAGATAGATAGATAGATAGATAGATAATGAATAGAATGAGATAGATAGATAGATAGATAGATAGATAGATAGATAGATAGATAGATAGATAGATAGATAGATAACATGTACATGAAGGGAAGAAGGATGCTGAGAATTTATATATAATATTTTTTACTATGACACATTTATGTGGGATATATATTTATAAAAGGCCTGACGATTGCATCTAGCATGAAACAGCCTGTCGCCTCTGAGCGTTGACTTCAATGTCCACTTTTATATTTACATACGCTCTATCTCTGATATTGAGCACTTTATCCCATAAATATAGAACACCTTAAAACTATATATATATATATATATATATATATATATATATATATATATATATATATAGTAAAGGTAACAAATCCGTTAGTATATAATCCAAGAGGATTCTAGTAATGTTAAATATTAAAACTGATACACAATGTATTTATTATCAAAGAGCAAATACTTAATAAACAATAAAATCCAAAATCACCTCATATGGGGAATAGTCTATATCGGCAGACGAAAATATAGGTTATCTCGTCTGTCATATCAACCCCGGTATAGACTGAGTTCGTGTCAGAAATCGAAGTTTAACTGTGAAAAAAGAATGAATATATATATATATATATATATATATATATATATATATATATATATATATATATATATATGTATGTATGTATATATATATATATATATATATATATATATATGTATGTATATATATATATATATATGTATGTATGTATGTATGTAATATTATAAAAGTGTACATTGAAGTTAACACCAGAGGCAACAGTCTGTTTCATGCTAAACGCAATCGTCATGGCAGTGAGTGAGGATTGCGTTTAAGTATTAAACGGACTGTCGTAGCCAGCTGGGTGTTGACCTCCATGTCTACTTTTATATTTACATACGCTCTATCTCTGATACTGAGCACTTTAACCCATAAAAGTAGATTTTATCATATATATAATCTCAGGTCAGATGATTGAGGCATCATTGTAGACAGCTGCGGCAAGTAAACAGGATTATGAAAATGTTACGGCCCTCTTTAAATTGCAGCTGCCACACCCAAACCCTTTGCGCTTCTGACTTCCAAACAAACTGTAATTATATACAAGCTAAATACATATAAAAAACAATTAATCATGAGAAAAAAAATAAAGCCAAATTTAAATTTTGAAATTAAAGTTTGAAAATTGAACGAACAAACAAAAGCAGGACTTCATATTTACATCAAAAACAAAATAAAACATTAAAACACCGACCTTTGGTACGCTCTGTTGAACAGTCTGTTCATCGTGTGTTGCTTTTTTTATAAGCGAAGCAGTTGACAAATGATCAGTAGGTACAACTTGACTGGCCGAGCATCCCATATCTCCTTCATAGGAGCCGCACGTTAGTATCGATCCAGGAGGTTCTTTTGGTTTTTGATGAACTAAAACTTTATGTTCAGTGCAAAGGAATGTTTTGTTGCCTTTTTATTTTATTTCTTTTTATTTTTTTAAACTAAAACTAAAGTTCAGAGATGTTCGTTTATCGAGTGGGGTCTTTGAACATGTGTTGTTATCATTCTATCATGAATACTTTAAACAGGTGATAGATATGCAAATTACATTCTTAAAACGTAGGTAGACAGGATTTCTTGAATTTTCCTCAAACCAGACTATTCTCACCCTAGCAAATCTTTGTCATTTCGTTGATAAGGGACAACATGATAGGAGAACGTCATTCACCGGATCCAGGATTTACTTATTTGTCTCAGGGAAAAAAGTCTTCCATTTGCGATAAAAAAACAATACTTATCACAGGTTGTTTCATAGAAAATTTATTTTTGTATTTTTTTTAACAATTTAATAATTTGAATAATTTTTTAAAATTTCCAAGAAACTTGTTTACTTTTAAAATAATATTTTCTTTTTACTTCTTTTTGACCCTCAATAAACACAAGCAGATAGTATAACTGTAATATATATATATATATATATATATATATATATATATATATATATATATAGTAAATTATAAAATCAAAATTACTTCACACAGAGTACAGACCTATTTTAACCAACAAAAACTTCGTCAGTCTTATTTGCTCTGTAAATACATTGAGCTCTTTTTGTACATCAGTTTTAAGGGTCCACTTAGATTATATACAAACGGATTTATTACCGTTACTATATATATATATATATATATAATTAAATGTTCACTTAATACTAGGCTCAAGATCCACTCAATGTAGAGAGTTGCTGAATAATGTATGCTTTGTCAAAAAACACAAGATAGTAGAACTGTAGTAATATATATATATATGAAATATATAGGTATATAATTAAATGTTCACTCAATGCAAGGCCTAAGAGCCACTCAAGGTAGAATGTTACTGAATAAGTTTGTTGTAAGGGTGTAAAGGGAGGAAGTATTGCCAATTATGAGGATATAATTTCCGTGCTTAGAAATAAACAGCTTAAACTGACACAGATTTTGTTCCTGTTCGAAAGATGTATTCGTTTAGACAAATTTATATTTTAATCAAACCAACAAATAATTTCCTTTCAGTAAATAAAGTCGACAGATTTGCTGTTTTCTTGTCTGTAAATGAATTAAAATTTTTCCACCTATTTTTATTCATGAAATTTTTTTAATTATAATTAAAATTAAACCTTTCATTTTAATTAACCATTTTAATTTTGTTTGTAATCAAACCTTTTCATTAATCATATAAATTCATTTAATTATTTTAATTAAGGTTCTAATTGGTTTTAACTAATTCTATCAATTAATATTAATTGATCTTAATTAACTCTTTTAATTAATTCTTTGAATTTTTCTTATAATTACTCCTTTTAGTTAATCTTTTAACTATTCTTAATTATTTTAATTAATATTACAATTGAGTTTAATCAGGCTTTTAATTAATCTTGTAATTAATCATTTTAATCAACCATTTTAATTAATTTTGCAACTTCTAATGATAACAGAATCTCAGTGCAAATAATTATTTGTTAAGAAAAGAAAAATTGAATTCTTTTATTTTTTTCTCCAATTTCAATTTCAAATTGACAGCCCTCTCATCTGTAAGCCGTGTTCAGTCCTAGTTTAGTCAGGTACAAGGCCACAATAATGGAGCACTCAAGGAAACTTAGTTGTTAAGTAAGTAAATTGGCTTATGTTTGTTAACAATGCTATATTAGTAACTGCATATCATTATTTACAAAACAGTTTCGTTTGGCACAAGGCCTTTAAACTGAGCATTAAAGTAAGGATTAGACTGACTAAACTAATGAATTAATCTCTAATTAACTTGAGAATTTACTTGGAATTAAATCTGGCAAGAATTTTTGATTTAAAGAAATAATTTTTGTCATTTTTTGCTTTCCTATAAAAGGATTATTTTTTTTCGTTTCTCTATAAAAAAAAAACATTATTTCAAAATTTCATTCTAAATTCTAAATAAACTAACAATCAGTAATTTTGGATTTTACAAGAACAAAAAGTAAAGGCTGACTTTTTTTTTTTTAATTTTGATTAAAATTCAGAAAATAACAAAATAATATTCATATTTCTCTGAAATGTTAGAAGATAAATTTCTATGACTTGTATTTTTGAGGGTGATTTCAGTTCCTTTTGTGATTAGGGTTTGTTTAAATTATCTCCAAAAGGAAAATTGACAAAACAAAAACTAAAGCCTTCTACAAAAGTTTATAAAAAAAAAAAAAAAATGAACTCCTCTGGTGTTCATTATAAACAAAAAATGAAGTTGAGCTTTTTTTTTTTTTCCTTTTTGGTTGTTGATCTTCAGGATCTTTTTAGTTCACATAGTTTACTTATTTAAAAAAAGAAAAAAAAAGTGGCTGGGGATCTTTTGTGAAAATCCCTGAGAAATGCAAGCTTGATGGATTTAACAGAGGTAAACAATATTAGGATTTCTTTTCTAGAAATCCCATTTAAGCAGCACCATCTGTGGTTATATAAATAATCTTTACTTGTCCAAAAACAAAACAGGTAAACTCCACTGTAGCATCCAGAATAAGGATTATTAAAACAGGTGTAATTGCCAAGGTCTCCAGGTAACCAATGGCAACAGCTACATACAGTAATTAGTGACATCATATCTTTTCTAACTGTAGTTGCAATGTGTTAACCAATAAAGCATAGTAGAATGCCACAACTAGTTTGTCCGTTCAGTGACTATTAATGCATGACCAATTGTCTTTCTTGTCCTTTTTTTTTCTCCTGAAATTTTTATTCACTTTTTTCTTTTCACCTTTTGTGAGTAAGGGCGATAATGATAGCTAGTGTTTTTATCCCGTCTATATTTACGTGGGAGGGGAATGTGAGCCACTTGAGAAAGAAACACTGATTTAGTTTACTCAATCTAAAGGATTTTTTTTTTATTTTCTTCCCAGTCAGACAAGCGTTTAACGCGTTCACTGCTACCTTGGTTATTTGTGGTCTTACGTAATACAATCAAGGTTAATTTTTTTCTTAGAGTTACCATTAGAAATTAGTATGTAAAACTGGAGTATATTAGTATAATAGTTATCTTTACAGAATGTGAATTAGTAGTGCCGAGTTCAATTCCCACTTGATTCTGTTTCATTAACTAATGCCCTTGGAAAAGGCAAGAATACATCTTCTTCCAGTTAGAGATCAAACAGCAGAGCAAACAGGGCTTTGAGGTAGCAACCAATTTAGAAGAAGAAAAATTTTGGATTCAAAATCAGCCTGAAGAGGGTTGGGCACAGTCAGTCTATTTAATATCAGATTCAAATTTCAGTTCTCATCAGATCACCAATGTTAAGCAATATCAAGCCTGGTCAGTACCTAGATGGGTGACCATTTAGGAATACCAGTTGCAGTAATGAATAGCAGGTTGTATAACGGATAATGGCTTAGAATGAGAAATTGTAAAGCTGAGTTCAAATCCTAACATTTGATCGATCGATTGCGATTGCAAATCCCTTGACCCCTGATGGTCATAAGGGCACCACATGTACTGCAGCTGCAGTAGAAATGGTGTTTCTTGGGTAAGATAGCCTGATGGGGCCCAACCCTCTCCAAGACTGTTTTGAACTCAGAATTTTCCTTCTTCTAGACCGGTTGCCTCCCAAGGTTATAGAACCCAGTTTGTCTTTCTATTTACCCATAGCTGGGGGGGGGAGAAGAAGAAGAGGATTCATACCTTTCCCAAAGGTATTAGCATGTAAGTGAATGTAATAAACTTGACTGGAATTCAAACTCTCTGATTCCTCAATCCAAATGTCAGCCATTACTCCAATATGCCTCATTACATTACCCACAAACACCCTTGGGACAGGTATGAATTGAAATCATGTCATATCCACTGAATGGGTCATCATGATAGGGTAATGCCCATCCCCAACCCATGAATCTGGAAGGAAGGCTGACGTCCAATGAAAGGCATTCACAGACTGAGGAGATATAAAAGTATTTTTTGGAAAATAAAATTAATTTATGCCTTTTCCAGAAGATTAATTGTGCAAATATTCTAGGGAAAGGCACAAATCCATCTCCCCCCCCCCCAGCTATGGGTTGAACAGCAGGATAGATTGGGTCCTTTTGTTTGGGTTGACAACGAGTCTACTACAGAAAGAAATGCCAACCTACTGTGAGAAACTCTTCTGTCTAGACAGTCATGAATTGAAAAAGACATGATTGCCCAAATGTGTAACGCATATGGCACTTAGCTGATTGACTACTATGTTAAATATTTTGGAAGGTGAGTTTAAATTTCTGATGACCCAGAATATATCAGAGAAATCTAAAAGTTTTATTATTGAATGAGCAAAATGTCACTGTAAATTCTATTCAAATAGTTTCTTTTCTCACACTTCTCACCTGTGGAACTCTTTTCCGTCTTCTTGCTTTCCTGCCACTAACATTCAAAAATTTAAATGCAACGTCAATCACTATCTTTTATCTTCCTGAATCCAGTTTTTCATTGTCCTTTCTCCACACTAATGTCTTCTCATTCTCTTTCACTTCCTAGCATCTTAGTGGCATTATCACCTTGCTTGGACTAAAAAGGAACATTTGAAATGTGATTGAAATTCACTTGTTGACATATACATATAAGATCTACAGATGACTGTTTCAAATAGCAAATTTATTATCTGTTTATTATATTATCATTTTTTTGAGTGTGTGTAACGCAGCAAAAACAGCACATTGTAGCAGAATTTCTGTTAGTGTAATATTGTTAAAATGCTCTACCTTGGAGAATAACTTAACAAAAAAATATGCCCAATGGTGATAACTTCAGTTCTCATAACTGCTTTTTCTTTTATGTGCTGTGTTGTCATGGGTGGTCATGGCTCTCCACAATTTTCAATCTTTTGTAGTGCTAAGAAATATATATCCCTTTACTATCTCATCCAGGCCCTTCTCTGCCATCCATTTATACATGCTTGTTAGGTCAGTCTCTTGTCCCTGTGCATCTCTTGCCTTCAATGTCTTGTGAGTGTCAAATTCTCCAAGCCTTCCTTCTTCAGTATATATATCAGAAATTTAAACTGCCTCTTTCAGATTCTAGATAGAAGTACTCCTTTTTGTTCGCATTTTCCTTAAAACATCCTCATTGCTAACATATTCTGTCCACAGTATTCTAAGTATCCTTCTGTAGAACTGTATCTCTGTTATCACAAATCTTTTCTCCACCTGTGAGGAAGTTGTTTTCCTTTCTCATTATAAGAAAATAAGATGAATAAGCAGGGCAGAATCCTTGCGACCTCTCTGCATTCTTTGCCATCAGTCATAGTGGCATACCACTGATGATACTTTAATATATTAGGAATTGACATTTTTAGTAATGATATTTACTCTGTATAAGGCTCAAGAGCCACTCGAGGTAGAGGGTTACTGATTGAAAGGTACAGTTTATGGAGATATGTGGAGAAGATACTGGTCAACCTTAGAATTGAACAGGTTAAGAATGTAGTGATCAGGGAAGCATCCTGTTTAGATTTGGTTTCACAACACAGCAGCTCATGGGAAGAAGTGGCTCAAATAAAACTTATATCTCACCAAAAGAATACAAAGGAAATGAGGGTAGTTCGCTACAATGGGTGAGGCATGGTGGGCCTTAGCTGTGAGGGTTGCAATTGGTGGAACGAAGAATGTACTTTCAACATTTTCCATGGAAATAACGATAGAGCAATAAGAATCTTGCAATGTTCTTAATTCTAACACCTAATTTTTAAGAATTAATATAACTTTTTTGTTTTTCTTTCTTCAGTGAGGAGGGGGTCAAAGATTGGGAAATTATAGTTTCTTTTTTTGTGATAAAAAACACACTGATTTGGAAAATCTTGCAAAAAACAAATAATTGTCGGATTTTAATGAAACATTCAGGACTTATTCACAAATAAATTAAATTATTCTAGAAATTTTTCTTTTTTTGAATATCATGATAATTTTTTTTTTACATCTGTCATAATTTATTTATTAATTATTTATTTAATTTTATTAAATTTCAAGAAATTCCTTTTTGTACCACTTACTGTTTATATTATTTATAAGAACAAGTCCTGGGAGAATTTAAATCAATTCTTTTTGTCAACCAGGACCACAAGTTACAGAAAATCTGTTCTGAACTGTAAAATAAAAAAACCATTAAAACTAAGCCATTATTTAATTAAAAAAGCTTTTAATTGAATTTATGAATAAGATATTATGGACACTATTGTCTTCAGAAAATCTTATTTTTTAATAAATAATAAATTTCAGTGTATTTTAACTTGATTAGTTAGGGTGGCGGCATCTCCATATGGACTCAATGTCGTAGTGTATGAACCAAGGCTCAACCCACACTATATTCCATGATCTTCAGGTAAAGAGATTGGAGAGAAGATGGGTGCCACCAAGCTAACTAAAAGGCTCATGAAGAAGAAGAATCAAAGTAACACCATGTCGGATTAGTCAAAGACCGGATCAAGAATGGCCACGCATCCCATTGACTCACTCCAGGATAGGCATGATAAGGTGATCAGGTGATAATAACAACAAAGATGAGGATATTAGTCTTCATGAAAATAGTGTAAATAATTCCAAATTCATCCCAGAAATTCAGAAGAAGACAATAGGTTATAAATCAAAAGAGATGATAAGTCTTCATGTAAATATAAATAAATATCATATTTACTTTGAATAAAAAGATGGAAACAGTAAATATTTAATTTTTTAAAAAGATATAGCAAAAAAAAATTTCATTATAACATTAACAAGGCCTGCACATTCCCTAGGAGATGAAATATGGCGTATCTGTTCATGAGCAGGAGCACTTTCGAAGCCTTGTATTGAGAGGGTTGATGATGGATATGTTGTACATCGTATATTTGTATATTACCATCATTTTGTTTATGCACTATTCTCCAAAAAAAAAAAAAAATATAAAAATAATAATTTGGCTATTTAAACTATTTACATTGTTCAGACTGTTGTCCTCATCTTTATTGCCATATTCATGACATTTCAGCTGTTGTATGCTCCAGCCTTCTTCAGATGATATACGTTGGATGTTTGAAACAAACCTTTTATTTAGTCCACTGGAGCAGATCTAGTTCCACATGCCATGCCTTTTCTGGATATCTCAGTTTCAGTTATTTCCTTTTGGTAACTCAACTCTCCAAGATTTTGTTCACCTCTGCTGTGGCCAGGTATTGAACTCACAACTTTTGGGTCAACCAGTGCCATATATCCAAGAATAAGATGTGTCCACTGGAACAAAAGCATTGATTGAAGTAATCCAGTAATTCAATACCTATTATTTAAAAATCCTAATCATGTCTGTTAAAACACATCAATTAGTTTGACTTATTTTTACCTAAACAAAAAATCATTAATTAATTATTTTAAATGCAACTTTGGTCACCTCCACTCAGTGACAAGTCATTTCCTTTTAATTTTGTAACTGAATTCACCCCATGCAAGGCAGTAAAGCCACTAAGGCACAAGGTGTTATTAGGTGTGAAAGAATTTGAAAACAGAAACATTACGAATGAGAGAGAACAATAAAAGATTGTTTTTTTAAAAAGTAAATTCATAAAGTTTAGGAATTGTTGTAGCGTACCTACGGACGATAATGGGTATGTCCCCCATTCACATAAGTACAGTAGTAAATACTGTATGTTGGTCTGCAGTTGGAGATTCGTCTTCACCTGTCTGGTCAGAGAGAATCCCCAGATGAGGCTATTTCAAAAGACAGAGTCTCATCTTGTGAAACAGCTACCTGACCCTGTTTTATATGGGGTCTACGGGGAATTTTTGGCTGAGCCTACGGGCTCAGATATCCCACATTAAATTCAGCCTTATGCCACATCTGACTATGTGGGGCAGTTGGTAGTTGAAGATTCATTGTGGAATTCACTTGACTCACTTCTAACAGTCGACTACTACTACTATGTGCTGCTGGCAAATCTTATATGAGTTGTTCTTGTCCTAAGTATTATCATTCATTACCAACCTTCATTTGATTATTCTATTCAGTAACAATCCCTAGGTTACAACAGGAATCATAATGAAGAGCTGATCTGAAGAATTACCATGAAGGTATTTATACAAAGGGAAACAACTCTATGATGGGGGGGGGAAAGTGACTGAAGCTGAGATGCCAGGTCAGGAACAATAATATTGCTAATCTTTGGATTTTGTCAAGAATATCCAAATATGCAGCAGGAGAACCAGACCATATAGAATTATTCTGCTTATAGAATTTATAATTATTTTAAATTCTAATTATTCTCAAGATAAATTACTCATCATCATCATCATCGTCACCACTATCATTATATCTGTAGTACTGACTGGGATATATACTGGGGCCCATCTTAATGCACCAAGATATAACATGTACATGTCAATGCCTCCAATCAATTCATATCAGAAGCCATGAGAGCCACACTTGGTGTAACATCAGGGCATTTATTATTATTATTATTTTATTTCTTTTCTTTCATTTCTGTTGTGTACAATTTTCTTTCTGGGTCCTAACCAGAGACCTAAGATCAGAAATGACGTCATGATATTTTCCACTGAGAAATTAAAAAAAACAAAAAAAAAACACATTTTACATAGATAAAGTCCTTCGTAGGGTGTGGGCTGTACTTGTTAGTAGAATATTTTGTATTTCTTTAAGGCATGGTCTACCAAAAATCCCTTAAATGTGTCTATTGGAATCTTTTTCAATCAATTCAAGGACTCCAACTGGAATTGTTGATATTCTCATGTGCCACATTTTTGAGATTTTGATTTCAAGACCCTTGTATTTTGGTAGCTTTTTGAAGATCTTCAAAGATACATTGCAGTCTTGCAGGGTCCACCATATCAATAAGGAGGCACTTTTTTGTTTGCAGCCTCTAATAAGGATGTCTGGGCCATTAACTTTGATTGTTATGTCTGTGTATATTGTGTAGTCCCATAAAATTGTTACAGGTCCTATCTCTGTAACCAGGTCTAGGTGGTGTTCGTATCAATTTCTGGAAGTTTTCTTTCTGTAGAAGTTGCAAAATTTCCAATGCAGATATTGACTCAATCTGTCATGCCATGATTTATATTCATTGGGTGCCAATATGTTGCAACCTGATACAAGATGAGCATTTGTTTCTGGATATTTATCACACAATCTGCATTTTGTATAACACAATTTTTCAGTATGTGTATTTGATAATTTCTAGTTAGCAAGCACTGGTCCTGTGCAGCAACAATAAAACATTTGGTTTCAGCTTTTAACTCTGGACTACATCACCACTGATGGGTACAGAGTTTGTCTATATCAGCTTGTTTGGTATGGTAAATTATTGACTGTGAATTGGTTTATCTTGTCATCGTTTCTGTATTTGGTTGATTGCATTTGCCTTTTTTTTTTTTTTTTTATTTTTTTTGCAGATCATTTTTCATTGTTGGTTATAATTACACCTATTTGAAACTCTATTTTGAACTTGTTGGCTTTCTTTATAACTGAATAAAGACGCTTACTACTTCATGTTCTTTGACACATATCATCATCCAGTCTTCTGTAGTTTCCAAGTATCTTTGAAGGCTGATTGCTGTAGTTTTGTAAGACATTTCTAGTTGAACTAATCCTCTGCCCACTTCAGATCTGGGCACATACAGACAATTAACATCAGCCTTGGGATGATGCATGTGGTAGCAGGTGAGAAGCTTTATTGTTTTGGTGTCCATTCACTTAATGTCAGTTATGGTCAAGTTAGGGATATTGACATTGTATAGCACCACAGGGACAGCCAAGGTGTTTATGGCTGATATTCTGGTTTTGAATTCACCTTGATATTCAGTAGCAGACACACATATGCCTGTAGTATTCCTTTCTTATCTTCTCCTTCATTTGGGTATGTTGTATTCCATCTCCTTCGCTAATTAAAAAAGGTACCTATTGGCTTCTTTTTGTTCCAGTTCCTTAATCTTTGTGACAAAATCTAAATCTATTGAGTGTCTTTCTTTAATTCTTCCCTTCTTGAATGTTACTTTTGCACATATTTCTAATCCAAAATCCATACATATTTTGTCAGTGAAACATTTTGCAGTATTGAGGAGACCCTTCAAGTCATTGCCGTTTTTGACAAAGAGTTTGATATCATCCATGTAGAATAGGTGATTAAACACTTTTTTATTTTTTACCCTAAGTTATTATTGTTTAGTTTATGTATAATGGGGATTAAGGACAGACAAAACAGAAGGGGTGACAGGGAGTCTCCTTGAAAGATTCCTTGTTGGATATTCAGGCAGTTGGAGCTGTCAGTGCCTCTGGTGTGAGTTAGGTAAAATGTCGTTTTCCATATTGCCATGGTGTGTTTCAGGAAATTTACTATCACAAGAGAGAGTTTTACATTCTGAAAAAAGTTTTAAGGATCCAATATATATTTATAAACAACTTATTATTATTGTTTTTGTATGTTATTATGGTTTCCTGCTTTGTATCCTGTTTGGGTCAAAACTA
Source organism: Acanthosepion pharaonis (assembly GCA_903632075.3). Classification (NCBI taxonomy): domain Eukaryota; kingdom Metazoa; phylum Mollusca; class Cephalopoda; order Sepiida; family Sepiidae; genus Acanthosepion; species Acanthosepion pharaonis. Next base: position 18,480 of record CAHIKZ030001699.1, read on the forward strand.
GGGTCCTTAGGCCCTATTTTCAAATTGTCATTTAATTGATAGCATTTTTTGTTTCAACAAGTATATAGGATGTTCCTAGTAGGGTGATCTTCTGGGCAACTTGTATGTTGATGCTACCTGGGACACTGTTGGTAAAATTGTCCATTCCTTTTTTCACAACGTCCGGGGCTCCGCTTACTATTGGTCCAGTCTCAGTCTTCATTCCCCACATCCTGTTAATCTTGATCACTTGTATTTGAACAATTTCTCAATAATTTTCATGGAGGTGTTTCTCTCAGATGGCATTGCTATGTCAATAAGCATAGACTTTCTTTATTATTATTATTTTATTTCCTTTGATTTCTGATGTGTACACATTTCTTTCCAGGTCTGACCCAGAGACCTAAGGTTGGAAATTGCATCATGATAATTTCCACTGACCAACTAAAAAAAAAAAAAAAAGAAACATTATTAAGGAGCAAGAACAATAGAAAAGTAATCAAGAAGTTAACGATTGACATTGCATTTAAGTTTTTGAAGATCAAAGTTGACTAGTAAGCAAGAGGTCGGAAGAGAGTTTAACGGATGAAAAATGCAAAAAGAAATCTATTAGAATAGAACTTATGGTTATATTTCACCATTTCCATTCCCTTTATAGTATCAAAAAGAATGAAACCCTTTTGATAATTTAATAGAAAACATTTATTTATTAAGATATTTCCAGATTGTAATTCTTTTCTCTTCATATTTTTCTTTAAAGTCTGATTTTTTTTGACTCTATTGTCATCAGTTGTTTTATGTTTTCTTAAATATCATTCAAAATGAAATTGCTCCAAAAAAAAAAAGATCCAATTAGAAGCCGAATCAAAATTATGATTAGAATATTTGCCACATTTTAATTCAAAACAGTAGGGAAAAATGTCTATTAGAATTTCATTAATTGTGTAAACGAGTGTAATATATTTAACATTTTCAGATCATTGGCTTTTAATATATAAGATTATAATCTAACAACTGATTTGTTTAAGCTTAAATAATAGCATCAAAAGAACCGATTCTATAAAGCCAATATATAAGGAACCTATTCTGCTTATTTTCCTTCCAATCTGAGAATGAAACAAATCCTTTTATTTATCAAAAAAAGAACTAAACTATTTTGATAATTTAATATTAAAAACATTTATTTCTTAAGATATTTCCAGATTGAAATTCTTTTCTCATCATATTTCTCTTCAGAATTTTGATCCATTTTTTTTTTGACTCGAATGTCATCAGTTGTGTTATGTAATTAGCCACATTCGAATTGAATCGCTCCAGTCCCAAAGATACAATGGAAATGTATCAAATTTATGACGAGAAGATTTGCCACATTTTTAACTTTATGATATAATTTCTTTTGTTAGAATGAAAATGTTCATTACAGGAAACGCCCTCTTTTAGCCTCAAAAAAAACTTACACTGTTTTGATTGATTATATTCTTACATGTTTATATCAGCTATTAATATATAAGGTTATTTTCAGATAATCAAACAACTGGTTCACTAAGCTTTTATAATTTTGATTTTTTTGCACAAAATTGATAGGATAAAACCACTGGACACATGTAATATTTATATATATCCATAAATGGAAATTTATACTATTTTCATAACTATTAAAACAAAACTAAAACTATTCAAACTGACATCTATAAAAATAGATTTTAAAAGTTCCTTTAAATCATTTTTGACAATTTAACTTTCAGTTTAGTTTGGTTGAAATCTGATTTAATAATAACCTATCACCCCCCATGAGTGAATACAGTATAGGTAGTAACAAAAATAAGATGTATCTGTTAAATCAATGGACTACAGAGTCTGAGCTGCAACCTGTTCCAGTTTAGCCAGTTGAACGTTTCTCTGCCTTTGGGCAGAGAGGAACCCAGATGAGGTTCCACCAAAGGGCAGAGTCTCATTCAGGGATTCAAAACAACTGCCCCTGAACCCGTTTATATGGGTTGATAAAGTAAAATATTTTGGGCTGAGCCTACGGGCTTGGAGAACCCACATTAAACCATCCTTGTGCCACATGCAGCCCCATGGTGTGGGGGGGGTAGGAATTAAATATTCTATATGAAACCCTTGGGGGGGGACTAAAGATATAGCTGGGATTTGTTGAGTACGACTCAGACTTTGCAAGAACTACCAACCTTCCAATAGTAGCACTCACTACTGGATTGACAACGATGACCTTGTGCATAACTGTTACCTTTATTCTTATTGTACTGGTTTTTTACAATAAACCTTTACTTATTTTATCCACCTTGTTTGTCAAATATATATTCCTATTAGCATGGAATATAACAGAAACAAAACCAAAATTAAAATTATGTATTTTTCATTATAAATAAAGTGATGCTTTTTCAAAATTCACTTTCATAATCATTAAAATGAAATAATTTTCACTGTATCTTATATTTTTCCAATGTCTATTTTTGAAAAGGTTTTAATTAAAACATTTTCATTTTTCTGTCAGCAGACAGCAAACACAGTATAACTAAAGTTAACTGTGGATAACAAAAGATAACATTACAAAAACAATTTGACAATTTTTAACCTTCATGACTTTAAATAATCACTGTGTCATAAGGACAGTTTTTCCCTTAACACCTCTATTATTTTAACTACATTTACTCCTCATCAATGTTTATTGCAATCAAATCTAAACATTTGATGAAAGTGAATTTATACAATTTTTGTTCTTGGGAATTGACAACAAAAATATTTCCCGATTTATTAGATTGTTTATTTATAAGAATAATTTTTATGTTTACAACATTATAAAAACTAATACAATTAAAACTAATGCAATGCAGTATTTATCATTTACCAATTTATAGAGAAATAAATATGAAAATAATATTTTATTCATAAATTTATAATCATTTAGTAAATTACTAGAATAAATGAACCAACAATAATGAGATCTTTATTATTTACCATTTTAGAACTGTAGTAATAAAATAAGCAAATTTTGTTTCCCCTCTCATATATAAAGATCCATCACAATAAAATGAACTATTCAGTATTAAAGCACTTAGTCAAATACAGCTTCATAAGTTTCTACTTGTTGCTGTATTACACCAACCACTCCAATAAACAATCTAATAAATAAATAGTGTTTACTGTTTTTGTTATCAATTCTCAAGAACAAAGAAAATGTATAAATTCACTTTCATATATTTTGGTTTTATCGCAATTCTAATGACCACTTTTTAAAGCATTTACCAAGGATTGAAGATAGTTAAAATAATATCATTGTCAAGGGAAAAACCATCTTTTTTTCCTGGATCTGAAGGTTAAGGATTTCTAACAATTTAAAACTTGCTTTAAATGTGCAAAACATTAAAGAAGATATTTAAATTTATTAAGATTATTACATTAAAAAATCCCTGATCAATTGATCCTACTTTATGTTGATCGACTCTAAAAATTCAATTTCAAACATCTTTTAATTATATAAAAATCATTTTCCTTCTTTTTCCATTTTATTCACATACAAATTGAGGGGATTAATGCAAAGTAGGAAATTTGTATCAGGTCTGAATTCTTAGATCTGAGCAAAAATGCAGCCTGACATGTTTTGTGCACTACAAAACAATGGACACTGATTTTTATATGGAGAGTTTTTTAACGATTTTTTTAAAAAAAAATAGTAACATTTTTCTGATATACTGAAGCTAACTTTTCTTTTTTGAAGTTTTGGCTGGTTTAAATATTTTGCCAACCACTTTTTATTGAATGCTTTAAAAGATAATTTCATGAGCAGATTATATACCAAAACAGTGATTATCAGTAATTTAGTCACATTGTCTATCAATTATATATGGCATGAATGCTTGCAATAAACCTTCAGAAATTGTTTATCAAAATTACAAAATAATTTAAATAGACGATAATAGTGAGAAAATCAACAAAAAATGGTGAATCAATATTTTTATTCTTTTTTCAATAATAAAATATAAAATATTTAAAAAGGTTTTTTCAAAAATAAAAATATTCAGAGTTGTCTCCCTTGTTATGTAAACCCAGACTATTGAAAAAAGTTCAGTTACGACAAAAAGATCTGTTAAATCGTCCACTACATCAACAACTCTGTCAGACCAATGGTTAGCGTAATGAATTTGATCCTTAGAGTACCCTATTATTGCTTTTTCTCAGACTAAATTACTAAAAGAAAGAAATAATTGCAACAAACGTTTTCCTTCACCAGGATGGGTGTGTCAAAAATCAAAATAAATTGCATTAGGCTCTTGACCTACATTCTTATGGTATTCCATTGAACTTTGCTTTTGGACAATAAAATAGAGAATCGTTTACGGTTTTGAATGTTTTGGGGTCATTTTTATTGCGTTTGTATTTAATGATGGGTTGATTAAACAAGAAGATTTTCTTTTCAATTATTCCACTTGTTGTGAGAAAATCTGATGGCAAAAAAAGGAAAAGTAGGATAAATATGAAATTTTGCGATCAATTTATAACCAGTCAGACATCAAAGAACTGCTGGCGTGGTGGTGGCAAAAATTTTTCAAAAAAAGGGGAGATTTTTTTAGCACGAAGAAAAAAAAACTAAATTTTTTTTTTTTTTTTTGGTCAAGGCGGAATTCAAAGTTGTCTCCCTTGTTCTATAAAAATTGTTATGAAGACATTGTTTTTCAGGTCTTCACTAATAATTTGGTTTTATAACATAAGTTTTCGTTTTGTTTTTCTTTTTACTTTTTGAATCTTCCTAAACAGTTGTATCTTTGTATATTATCAAACTCTTTCTTTTCAATTTGATTTTTCAGCGAAAGCGATTTTTTTCTATCAATTTTTATGAAATAGATAAAAAAATAATTTTGTCCACCTCATAATGAAGAAAATTAAAAAAAAAAAACAGAACACAAACGAAAGAGAATACTTTCTTACAATTTTAAAGTAAATTATATTTAAATAATCTAGATTTTTTGTCATGACAACTAGTCTTTCCTTTTTTAGTTTTATGTTCTAAAAAAATGAAATAAAGAAAAGAAAAGAAAAATAATTAAAAAAAAAAAAAAGCAACCGAATCGTGGGTAACGGGGAAAAATTTTACTACAGTTGTTGGGGCAGAAAGAATTTGTTCTGAAAATGTTGACCTGAAAATACTCAGCTTTTGTCATAAATAATTGAAACTGTACAATTCCTTTTCCTTTCCCTCGTCTCGTACGCCTCTGACCCGAACAAATATGGAGTTGTGACAATTAAAAAATATGCAAATTAGTTTCCCTCAGCTCGTTAAATATGAAAAACAGTCGCTGCATACAGAGCTAAAGTACAAAATTTCCAGATTTAAAAATTGTTTCGTTAGTTGTAATTTGTGATAGATTCATGTCATAAAAAGGGCTCGATAGAATATATAAATGGTGTGGCTGATAGACATCACACAACATGGCTGTGTCACCTAGCCCTTTTCTCTTTAGAATAGCCTTTGATCCCTAACATCTCCCCAGGGGCCGATCTCTAATTGTCTATTACGAAGTGGGAGTCGGATTTTTTCTCAATATGCAATGCGGAATATTGTGCGAGTCTATCACGCACGAACACATACATACATAAAAAATACAAATCACATACAATGCCAAGCATTCATTGGTTAATTAATCACCACTACGTTATTATAGACAATTTACAAATCGCAGCAATGCGACAATTTTGTAATCGCTCTATTTTTATGTAGTCAGTTTTGTGCACTTTTGAGAGAAACGGATCACAGAAGTTTTCTTAAGTCTCCCCAAAGCTCGCTCACTGATTGGTCTAGGTCAACCAATCAGATCGTCTGCACGTGAAGAATATTTCTTCCCGCGCAGCGATCTGGAGCCTATAATCACTTATTTAAGCAATATTTTTTCTTAGCTAATTAGTGAGAATTCAGCTGCCAAACGAATCCAGTTGAAACCATGCGCCAACCTTCTCACTCACACACACACCACTCACATACTGAACATACCTTGTATATACTCACATAATCTTTTCTAACACGGAAAATCTTTTAAGAACAGTCATTATAAGAGACTCTAGTGAGAATTATTCCAATGAATTTTGAATTACTAAAATAACAGTTAAAGAGAGACAACTCTTCTTTATTTCAACCTTTTCTTAATTAAATGCATGCTTTCTTTCACATCGTTGTTTGATATTGTACATCTTGTTAAATATTTTATGTGTAACAATGTCTTTGGCTTACCCTTTTCTGTGTCAGCCCTATTTCCTAATCTAAAGTTAAATTAATGTGGTGAAGTCCGCTACAATATCATTTAAACTTTAAATGATTATCCTTAAAATTTTAAAGGGACAAACATGGATGAAAACACCGTGGAATCTGTTAATTTTATTTCCCATTCTGTTTTCTGCCAATTTGTTTCTCACTGATTTGTATGAAATTGTGGTAAATATGATATAAAAATAACTCACTTTACTCCACTGTTTTCAAATTCGCGAGCTTATGCGAAAATTTATTTTAACGAATAGAAAAAGGGATTGGCTCCGGGCTAAAGAAAATACCAAGGCAAAGTTTAAAGAGTCTATGTGAAAATTTATTTTGACCAATGGAAAATGGAGCGGCTTACAAACTGAGAAAAAAGTAACGAGCCGATGTGAAATCGCTTTTTGATATAAATAGGCAGAGAAAGTTGAATCAAGGCAGAGAGAGAAAAAAAGCAGAAAGAAGCAGGGGGGCAGAAAGCCAGAGTTCCACGTGCCTGGATAATGCCGGTGTTAAATTACACGCTGATACATTATCAGCCTCTAATGAAAGCAGGGTAATTTCAAAGAACTCTATTCAACTCCAAAGCTAAGTACCTTAAAATATATCTTTTCATTCATGTTGAATACAACCGTATAACTTTTATGTAAAAAAACGAACTCTCTCAAATTTTTAAAAACTTTTTGAAATATTACTTTGTGTCCGATGATTAAATATGAACATTTTCTCTTCTTGACAATTCGTCGAAACTACGAACTTTAAATATTTAATTCCTTTTCCTGAAAGAAGCTACTGACAACTTCAAATGGGTCAATTTTAAATAAATACCTTATCTCTTGCTTTGTTAAATATAACAGGCGTGTTTCCTCGTCATTTTTCCCTCAATACTTCAAAATCAAACCGTCTTGGTAGTAATTTTTGGGGATGTAAAAGTAAAGTGCTTTTTATTTTCCTTCCCATAATTAATTCTCCTATAGCTTGAATTGATATACTCCAGTATGCCATTAATGCTTGAAATGTATCTGATTGTCTCAAAATTCTCTCAGCTATTTTAACAGTGCTTTCCATTTGCTTGAGGATAATGTTAACTCGGTGTTATGTGCTTAACTCTATAACTGTCTGCAAGATCTTTGAAAGCGTAATTTGTGAATTGTTTCCCCATTATCACTGACAGGTTCAATAAGAAAAAATGTTATATTCTTTTAAGAGGACTAATTTGAATTTTACTTCTTTCCGATTACTCTACACATGAAAACGTTTCAGCTGAATGTGAGTGCTACGAAAGACAAAAATGGATCTCTCTCTCTCTCTCTCTCTCTCTCTCTCTCTGCACGTAGGCTCCGAGCATAGCACCCGACTCACAAAGCAAATAAATAAATAAAAAAAATTAGATGTCAGAGCCAATCATGAATGTTGCAGTTAAAGCAAAAACGTGACAATAATACTGAGCTCGCCCTAACTGCTTGAAGGGTCCCGCATAACGACCCTCAGAGTAATTCAAATTTTGTTTATCGGTCAACTAACCTGACGTAAAGTTCAACACGAGGCCAGCACACAAACAATTCTCCGAGATCAGTCACCTTCATCCACAACCACAAGCGTCACCCCATTCACCAACAAGAGACATTTCACCCTGATGCAATGTACACCCTTGTGCAAATTAATTGAAACAACCGATTTAGTTTCTTTTCTTCCACCATACAGTCAGTTTTAGACCCACTGGAGTGACAGGGTGTAATCGATTTCTATTTTTTCCTCGGATTAGGTCATTTGCAGTGGTGTGCAGAATGTATTTTCTGGGTGTATGATGAAATTTGTTTGGCCTTGAAAAATATTGCGTCATCTATGATTGCATCAGATTTTTATTACGCCCAGACACTGTTGTCTAAACTGTCGATTAGTTGTGTTACGGCCATTGTCTGCAATAGACGTTACTCCAAGGCAGCGTACTAAAATTTGTAACACTGCACGAACATACTAGCAGGCCTTACAGAGAGATCGCAGACTGTATGACGAAAGAGAAGCTCGTGACGGCCATTATGGAAGTGACCCCAAAATCAATGAGGACCGCTCCAAATTAGTAGATTCCATACCAAATCGCATCAAAGGGCTTCTAAAAAATAAAGGCGGGCATAAGAAGTACTAACATGTGCACCGAGTCATGTTTCATTGGACAAATACGAAAAAAAAGTAAATAATAACGGAATTATTCGTTTTGTTACAATTAATTTGTACAAGGGTGTAGCCAGTGGCAATACAAATAATTTTATTTTAACATATTTTGTCTCCTTTTCGTTTCGCCTCACCGACAAGACATTATTGTTTTATGTCTGTTACCCTTGCGACCATGCCTATTATATAACAATATTTTAGTATAATGCTGGATTCGAGTCCAGATATAACGCATGAAAATCGTTTTTGTTTTGTTTTTTAAATTCTGCTTTACTGTTATGAAAATAGAACTATAGAAATAAAGGGGGGGGATTTCTGTTTATTTGTCAAATCAATAAGAAATACGCAGACAGCTTGTTAAATCAAATTTTTGTGAAATTGGAAAATTAAATTTCCATCACTTACTGTCGAGGTCAAATGATGATAGCATAACCGTTATTATTAGCTGATGTGAGTGGAACTAAAATTTCTTCTATTAGCCCGAATGTTAATGATTGGGAATTGTGAGAAGCCCGGCCTCATATGCTAATGAGGTTGTCTCCATGCAAATAAGTTTGTGTCCATGTAAATGAAGTTATGCCAATGCAAATGAGGTTTTATCAATGCAAGTGAGGTTGGGTCAATGCAAATGTGACCGTATCCATACAAATGAGGTAGTCTCTCTGTAGGTGAAGTTGTGTCAATGCAAATGACGTTCTTCTCAGGAGAGTGAGGTTGTGTCCATGCAAGTAAGTTTGTGTCCATGTAAATGAAATTGTGCCAATGCAAATGAGGTTTTATCAATGCAAGTGAGGTTGTGTCAATGCAAGTGAGTTTGTGTTCATGCAAATAGATTTGAGTCCATGAAAAGGATCTAGTGTCCACGCAAGTGTGGTTGCGTCAATGCAAATAATTTTGTCTCCATGCAAATGCTTTTGTGTCCATGCAAGTCAGGTAGAACCTGTTGTGACATTTAACTGAGTTATAGAAAATCTGTTTCCTCATTGTTTTTCTTCGTCTACTTTGCGTTGGGAAATGTTAACACCATTTTATCTCGTCGATTTGAAAAGACAAAATGTCATACAAGATGGCGTCGCTGCCATGAGGCTAGGCAATTAACACACGATGAATGCGCGACAAGTATATTGTAAGCTGGAAGGAGAATTTTCGAGGGAAACCAAATTCTGATGCAGGACCAATTCTGATCTCTTTTCAAAAGTTCCTGTTTATGTCTTTTATTGAATTATTGGAATTCAAGTTTATCATTAGTGGTGAGAAGTTTCAAAACATTTGCAAGATTCGAAAATTAGGTCCATGAATCTTTTGGTGATCTGAAAAGATTTATTCAAATTTTGAATTTGAAAAATTACGAAATTACCCACGATGCATGCTAAAGAATTTTATGAAAAAATAGTGGAAACCAATTTTACGGAGAATGAATAAGACTAACTGTACGGAAAAAAATTGGGAAAACAAATTTACGTGAAAATGGGGAAAACCTATTTTACGGGAAAATTGAGAAATCCTATTCTACGAAAAAAAAAAGTGGAAAAACGACACCAAAATAATAATAATAATAATCGTGGCATCGTAATCAGAGACCGCAAGAATAGTAGGTGCTTTCTTATTGACATGGCAATCCCTGCAGATTGTATCTTTGAAGATCTTCAAAAAACTATCAAAATACAAGGATCTTGAAGTGGAAATCTAAAAAATGTGGCATATGAGAACATCAGTAATTCCAGTTGTTGTTGGAACTCTCGAACTGTTTGGAAAAGGTTCAGATAGACTCATTGAAAGGATTCCTGGTAACCCATGCCTCGTACTCACTTTAAACAGATTGATAGAACATGAAGGCATATGTTATGTTTGAAGTGACCATTTTATATTTAGAGAAGAGTTCTACAAGGGAAACAATCCAAAACATCACATCCTTCTTTCCGCTTGTAGTTTTGTGTAATGTCTGGCTATAAGTTGTATGTGGTGTTGGTGGAGGGGGGGGGTCTTATGACTCAATTTTCCCTTGTGATCAGAGTGTCTGGTCTCTGAGTTGGTAAGTTGGTGTTGACTGGTAGGTGACTAGCTTCCGAGCTGATCTCGTTTGAGATCACCTGTTGTGGGGAGCTGGGAGGGATCGTCGGTTGGGGTTAACTGCCGTATTGTTTCCGATCTTCCTTTAGGTGTCGTTGGTTGCAACGGATGACCTGTCCAATGGGGGGGGGTCTGTACTATATAGGATCTTGGTTCCATACATGTCTGTTTTACAATTGCAGGGGTCCATTTACCATTGTCCTGGTTTTGTACAAAGACAGGTTGTTCCGCAAGGAGTATGGGAAGGCCCTTAGTGTTTTGGTCGTGTTATAATTTTTCTGTTGGGTTGCCTTTGGTCTTTAGGCGGGTTTGCTATTTCGTCTTTCCTTGCTTGATGGTTCGCACATTTGACAGGTATGTTGTTGGCAAGTTTTTAATTCTATAAGAGCTCACCTGGTGAAAGAATAAAGTCATTTATCGGTGTAGCGCTGAGGCATAGAAAAGCCATGTTGGCGTCACGGTTCCTCATCGCAGACTTCACAGATTGTATGCACTGCGCTGCCATTCCAATTGATTGTGGCTACCTCGGGGACGATGTATGGTGTTCAAACTTCCACTCTTTCACGAACACTTGGAACAGGCTAGAACTGTATTGGGGCCCATTATTGCTGATAACCCCTTTCGGTTACACCCTGTTCTCCGAATATATGTTTCGTCACATTGATTATTCTTGACTGGAGAACTCTCTCTCAGTCTACGTACGAATAGGTATTTGGAGTAGTAGTCAACAATTAGTAGGTAATTCCGGTCACGAAAGTGGAAGAGATCAGTAGCTAGAATTTGTCATGGTCTTTTACTGGAATCTCATGCTGTAGGAATGGTTAGGCACGTTGCTCTTTCTGATGCTCTTGGCATATACTGCAGTGTTGAACAGTTTTGGCAATGTTGATGTTGGTGCCATGCCAGAACACAAAGTTTTTTTTTTATTTTCAATCTGCATTTGTCCGTCCCTTGATGAACATAGTGTATCTTTTGTATAATTTCCGGTTGCAGAAGTTTGGGAATTATTATTCGACCACCCTTGAGACATTACTAGACCGAATGACATTCTCCTTGAGGAGAATTCCATTGTCAATTGCGATTTCATCACGGTAGGAACAGTAGGGCTGCAAACCATGGTTAATCTTTCGCCTCGAGTTGGGCCAGCCTCGAAGGATCATGTCTCTCGATTTACAAAACATTGGGTCGGCGCTAATCGCTTGGCATATCTGTGTCAATTTTTCTGTTGAGAATTTCACAAAGTCGACCTTTATGTCCAGGTTTATGGCTTCCTTTACTCTTGTTTGGGAGCCGTGATAGTCTATCTGTGAGAGTCATGTCCTTCCTTGGTCGATAAGTGATGGCCATTTTGTACTCTTGCAGGCAAAACAGCATTCGCTGAAGGCGGCAAGATGCTGCAGTGAGATTTTTTAGTGATATCATCTCCATATATGTATGTTCAGAATTTCTCGCATCCGAAAACCACTGCTAGTAGCACCCGTTCTATGTTGGCATAGCGCTGCTCTGTTTCTGTGAGGGATTTGGATGGAAACGCTATGGGTTGACCTTCTTCTCAGAGTGCAGCTCCAAGGCCTTTGCTTAAAGCATCAACTTGAATCCCCGATGTTTTTAGTGGATCAAAGTAAGTGACGAACATGTCGGAGTTAACCCTTTCACCAGGGGTCTCTCTTCCCTGACTATAAATAGTCGCTGACCCTTCACCTCTTCCTCTTTTTTCCTCAGGCTTTTGGGCCGCCACCTTGAGGTAAATCTCTCTTTTTCCTCAGGCTTTCAGCCTTACCACCTCGCAGATGTGAACGCTCACAGAGATAGCGTTTCCCAAATGCTGAGAACACGCTAAGCACAACACACACACACGCACATATATAATATTCACACACACTTTGCCCTTTGTAACTGTTTCATGTAACTTGTTATTTATATATATATTTGTATACATATATTATCGGTCTTGTGTTTGTTTTTCTTTGCCTTCTTCTTTGGACTTAATTAAAAGTCCAACTTTCTCATGTAGTTGGGCCGGCTAGCAGGAATATTTTAACCCACATGTGTTCTTCTACGTCTACTCAACAACATCACAGCCACGGTCCACTACAAACATTTCTGTGCTGATTATATCCTTTATTTACTGCAGGGGATTTTTGGTGGCTACTCTGAGTCTTTAGCAATTCTCTCAGGGCTGCTGCGAGATCAGATAGACAAGGGATAAATTGTGTCATATATGTTATATTTCCCCTGAACCTTTTGAATTTCCGTTACATTTTTAGGACTGAGTAGCGATTTTATCTCATCCACCTTGTAGGGATCTGGGTGGAGGTCCAAAGAGTGTATTTCCCTTTCATCCAAGACACACTTAGACCCACGGTTTTGGCGATCTTCATGAGTCTGTGGAATTTTTAATCATGCTTCTCCTTGGTTCGATCATAAGTCACTACATCATCTATTCATCATATTGTCCTTAAACATTGCTCAGGATCATGTCCATTTTTTGTTGGGAGACATCCTGAGACATTACTAGACCGAATGGCATTCTTCTGATGCAGTATCAGATAAAGGGGGAGTTAGTGGTTGGGAGTCAGCATCCACACTTGACAGACCAATAACCATTCTTGGCATTCATTTTCGTAAAGTATTTACCATTTAGTAGTTTGCGGTAGACCTCCTTCAATATAGGGGTCTTGTGGCATCGCTTGATGGCTTTATTCAGGTCATTTGGATCTAGACATATGCTGAGTTTTCCACTACTTTTGCGCACAAATCACAATGTTGTTGACCCAGTCAGTAGGTTCATCTATCTTTCTAATAATTCCTTGGGTCACCATATCGTCTAGTTCTGCTTTGATTTCATCCTTAAGGTGGATGGGACATTTCCTGGACGCATGGATAACTGGGTTACTGTCTGTTTTCAATACAATGTTGTTATAAAATAAAATGACATATCTCGGCTGATTTACAGGCAAATACTCAAGAGCGAGAACCAGATGTACACGAATAACGCTCACTGTAAATCAGACCGAGATCTGGGGGAGCCTTGTTATAAAATAAAATTACATATCTCGGCTGATTTACAGGCAAATACTCAAGAGCGAGAACCGGATGTGAACGGGACAAAGCCCCGTCACAAAATGACCATTAACTTTCTTTACAAATGTTTCCGACACACGTGTTCCGGTCGAAAAATAAAATAATAATTAAAGTGCTCTATTTTTCGTCCAATAAAAATGCTTCCCTCCTAATTATACTCGCTTCGTTTCTCGAGCCTGTTAAGCCATAAAAGACGCTATAAAAGGGGTCACGGGGAAGTTCAGCGGCCAGTCAACAGGTGGCCACAAAGGAGACCGGTCACGTTTAGCAGCTGTCAGCAGGAGAGCGTCAACCACCGTCAACATGTGTGAACTACTATGAGAGATCGACCTAGATCCAAAAAAGTAGATGAACTTTACCACACCAAGTAGCTGTCCTAAATACGTTCCTGTTGAAATAAACCATGTAAATCTATTTGACCTTTTTGCAACCATACGCTTGTCTATAACAATGTGGTATTCTCCAACAAATTCGCCAACTTCTCTGTAAAATTGGATTTTTTTTTTTTTTTTAAAAAAATTGATCAGTAGAAGAAATAAAACCATGTCGACCTTTTGTCTCTGGTTGGGATACAACAGAAACCATAAGAAATATAATTTTTGAGAGGTGTGCGTCCATGTTTTTACAGTTTTACAAAGGAAAATCCCTGAAGATATTATTTCAGTAAAAATCATGCCGATAATACCAAAAATAATTCAATAACCCTTTTAAAAATTATTTTCACAATTCATGCTGGCATAATTTAATAAAATTGTTATTTTCTTTCAGATTGGATGAAAAAAAAAATGGAATTCAACGCGTTACTGTTCGTCCCAAGACATGTTTGAAGATTTTTAAAAATGGAAAGTTTAATCTCATTTTCGAGTGTAACATTTTTTAAATGAATTTTATTTTATCTTTTCTTTTAACAACAATTAGATTATTTTTGGTATGGATGTACAAAAAGGACATAATTCCGATATTTCGTTTTGACTGACAACTATTCAATATCGGAAGACAGTATTATGACATTAAATCTATTTTCATATTTCAGTCTTTTTTTGTGTCTTGAAAACAGTTTTTCAATCCATCGGTACGGTTGTTTTTTTGTTTGTCTCTGCTTCCCTACATTTCTTTACAGATTCTTGCATACAAGAAGAACCAAAAAAATCTACTTCAGTAAGTTAAACATAAGTTGTTCTTTTAGGTTTCCATTATTTTAAAAGCAAATCTCTCTCGCTCTCTTTTTTTTTCCAGCATAATTTGTTCCCCTCGCCACGAAGTAAATTTTCATAATTACAATGAAATTATTTCATTCATAAAAAAGAATACTTTACTGTATTTTTTTTTTTTTTTTTTTTTCTAAAATCTACTCTTAGAATAAATATCTTGTTTCCGCTTTAATTGAACACAAATTAAATTTGCGATACAGTTTTGTTTTGGTAGCAATGTCTTCAGACTTATTAATTATACTAAGTTTAATAATATTATACAGAAAACTATTGGTTGAAGAAAATATATTTTTAAACAATTAAACATAAATAACAAATTTTGGATTATTGCACTGCTGGTCTTCTGCATTTCTTTAGGTTTTATTTTTACTTTTTCCCGCGGTTTTTCTGACATGGGTAGGATTACAGAGTTTATATTTTCTTCTTTGACATCAGAGGCTACCGTTTTTTAAATAAAACGTTATTTTCATTCTGTTTTAAGTAAAAGGCAAGTATTACTTTTGTAAAATTCGGTTAATTAATTGTTACATTTAATAGACTTCGAAACACTTTTCTAGAATTAATATTGGATTTTAATCAGAATTTTAAATTTGTGGTTTACATTTTCCGCGTACAATGGCTGTTCAATGAGTGAAGAAAAAACGTGCTAATCTTTTAAACATGATTAAAAATTTTATTTATATACGGTAATAAAATTTTCTTTGAATTCGGATTAACTGTATGCCATTATCTTTTAGAACCGAAATCTAAGTTCAAAGAAGGCATTTCAATTATTTAAAATGCGTTTTTCGGAGTTTTTAGAAAGTCCGTGGAGGTACCTAGTTGGGAAAGAATCAGAAGACAAAAACTCTTTGAGTGTTACTGTTAGTGGTTTATTCCTCATTTTTACGGCCACAGTCTTCCTGAACCCCTGACAAATGTAAATATATTTTTAAACATAAAATTTTGGATTTATTTGAAAGGTAATAGCTTAAAGCTAACCCGAATTAAAAGAAAAATTAATTTCTTTATATAAATAAACTTTTTAGGCATTTTTAAAAACATTAGCACGTTCACTCATCGAACTGCCATTGTAGACGAACGATGCAAACAACAAATTTAAAACTCTGTTAAAAATTCAATATTTGTCCTACAGAGTCAGTAAATTTAAAAAAAAGGATTAAATTCAATTAATTAACTGGATTTTGTAAACGTAATGCTTACCTTTTTTTTATTTAAAACATCAATAAAATAACGTCTTTAAGTTTTTTATTTATGTATGGAAGCCTGAGATCAGGGTACAACAATAATTATAAATCTCTTTCAACACGTCTTAAAATGCGCTCGAAAAATATATTTTTTTAAAATTAAAAATACGGAACACCAGTGTACTGTAGTGTAATAATCATTATATCGCTATATATGATTAAAAAATAAATTATATTTAACCTTATATACTTTTTTAAGAATATAATTTTTTCTATACGATTTTATGAAATGTTTTTATTTTCAATATATCTGAAATTATTACTTAAAAAAAATGATATTTTTGCTTTTATTTTTTATTTTCTTACCTGTTTGATGTCGCAATATATTTTTAATTGCATGTAGTGAGGTCTATTTTAATTATTCCGAATTAAAAAGTTACTGAATTGTCACAATTACACTTCTAATAGGAAAAAATGCATTCAATCAAAAGCAGTAATTAATTATTTTTTTCCTTTTTTGGACAATAGTTGCTAAAATGAAAAAGTAAAATAAAATTCATTTAAAAAAGGTTCACACTCAAAAATGGCATAAAACTTTTTTAAATTTTTCGATTTTTCAAACAAATTATTCTTTATTTAATAAAAAAAATCCTATAAACAACGGAATGAATTTAAAAATCACACTGAAAAATTTTTTAAAAATCATTAAGTATAAATATTTTTTCTGTACAATCTGAAATAAAATAACGTGTTTTATTAATAAAATATAAGAAGAAACATCAACTGCCAGGAAAATTTACTTTTTGAGTTTTTTTATTGAATTGTCTTTTGGTAAATTTCAGGGCGAACTTTCCGCATCTTCACATTTTATATTGCATAATGTTTTTTGTTTTTTTCTGAAATAACATCTTCAAGGCTTTTTCTTTATATAACTCTAAAAATAAACTATGAATAACCCCCCACCCCTAAATTAAAAACTACATGAGATATTGACAAGGTCGGAGGTGAAACAGGCACCCCCCCCCTCACGTAAAAAAATTATCAGTAGAGGTGAATCTCTTGTTTCATGTTTGTTTAGGATTGACTTTCTATTTCCTTCTAAAAAGTCTTCTCACTCTTTTTCACTCTCAGTAGCCCCTTTTTGTATCTTAGTGGCATTATCACCTTGCTTGGAGTTAAATTGATAAAACAAACATTGTGATGAAAACGAAGATGAAAATACCAACCCTCAAAATATGGAATGAAACTAATTCATTTTAGAATTTCGAAAAACGCAATAAAAATACATTGTTAATAAATGTGTTTCATTAATTTGTGAATATTTTATTTTTAATATAAAATATTACAATAACAACAAACAATTAATAAACAGAAATTAAAAAAAAAAAACATCAACCGGGTTTTTTTCATCGATTTGAAGGGGAAAAAACCGTGAAACTTTTTTTATAAAAATTTTTTTGTGTCATTTAAAAAACTTAAAAATGTTTATTTCTGGAATTTCTGGATGTTAAAAGAAATAAAAAAAACACTTTGAAATATCCCACCCACCCTCTTAAAAAAAGTTGAATGAGGTTTTTTATACATTTTTTAATTTTTATACGTTTTCTTTTCTTTTTTTGTTTGTTTGTCATGAAGCAAATTTTTTTTTTAAATCCTCACCAATTCAGCCGGACTTCACAATAAAAAACAGATCCATTTTTAAAACTTTCAGAAACATTTAAAAAAAAAGAAAAAAAAAAAGCTGTGTGAAACCACCAGCATCCCGAGGGCAAATGCACGACTTTTCAAAACACCTTTAAAAACCTGTTTAGAGACGTACACATTTCCAACTATTTGTCTCGCTAAAATGCAAAGATGGTCGAAACACCGATGCGGCCACATTAGAAACCTTGAGTGTTTAAAAAAGAATGTGAAACATGTTTGTTTAAGTGGGGAGGAAGCCCCTCGCCAGAGCGTTGTGACATGTTGGGGGACAAGATTTTTAAGTCAGAGGATCCGCGATTAAAAATGTGCACATTAAAATGAATTCACATCGTTTTCAATGGGAATGCGATGCTTTTTCTGGGAAGGGAGCAAGAAGGTAAAGTAGTATTTTGATTTGCTGCATCGTTTCTTTAACTCGTTGTTGCAGGAAAAACAAACAAAAAACCTGAAGAAAACTAGTTTTTACCTGACCAGATCTTAAAAAAGTTTAAGAATAGTTTTAATTTTTACTGGGCGTGTTCAAAAGTACACGGAGAATAAATACAGTTCGTTGAAAACCGGATTTTCACAGTAAAGTTTTACACGCCTAAAATAAAACCTAAAAATATATATTTTTTAAAATCAGGCCAATGAAATAAATAAAATTTTAAAAATAAATAAAAATAATAATTCTTTTTTTTTTAAGGATTTGACGACGGAGTAGTTTGAATCTCGGCCCCTCGACGTCTTTGCCACTCAGCCTGTTCTTGCTCATCATAGTACCACAAGGTGATAGCAAAGCGACCCCTATATGATGGTTTTACTTCATGGGGGTTGCGACTGTCTGACCAGAAAAATAACAAACGGTCAAATATCGGTTCGACGTTCGCTACTTCAGGACTTCCCTGTGGGTAAATTCGGAGCAGACCCCCATCCCTGCAGGCATCCCAATTAATGTTCAGGTAATAAATACAGGTGAGGACTCGTCCATTCTGGCACGGGTTGTCGATATGTCGTAAGTAGTAAGTTCCGTTCCCAGGATAACACGCCACCATAGCTCGCGTTCGTTGTTTGATGGTGTAACCGCCAAAGTTTTCTCCACACATCATTACCGTTGCATCAATACGTTCCATAAGGTATTTAATATTGTTACATCCATTCTCGTTACCAGTTAACCATGTGATCACATCTCCGCGTACCACTCTCTGATTTGGCGATGAAGAAGAAGACGAAGAAGAAGGAGGGGGAGTTTTGAGGGACGACTCCAACTGACCATTAACAAAACCCCCTTGTTCATATAATTTAAGAACATCACTCAAAATCTTTTTGCCTTTCTCCTCTCCCATAAAATGGTCGAAGACGCACAGGCCCTTTGTAGACATCTGTTTTCGGAGATCCCCAACCATCCTATGAAGTTCGGTATCGCCGAAAAACGATCGACCCTGGAAAAACTCGACCGTTTTAGGCAAGCTCGTCTCCTTGGACTCTAAAATAGGTGGCCCTGATTTTGAGGATCTGGTTGCAGTTGGGGCTTCTGTCGGCTTGTTTGAACTGACGACAGAGGTAAATTCTGGTTCGTTTGCAACAACAGCTGACTGGCTTCTTGTAGTTCGAGAAGTTCTTGCTTGGTTTGAAATATCAGAATCATCGTCCATATTAGACCGTAAAGAGCCGGACAAGTGATAAAAAGGAGATCTTTGTAAAGCCGCTTTCTTAGGCACTGGATGATAATAATAATCCGTTAAATCTGGATTTGTGGTTTGTCCTTGAGTGTTCAATGTTTTTAACTGGTCAACTGTTTTTAACTCGATGTGTTCGGGTTGTGCAACAGCGGCTGTAAAAATTCCAGCAGTAGTTTGAACAGGATACAAGCTTCTTGTGAAATGTTGAGGTCTGCTTCGTCTTCGAAGATTACTGCTTTTCAGTTTTGTGGGGGGATTAAACGAAGCCCCCGTGTCTTGTTCTGCGATTTGTCCGCTGGTGTTGCTGGCATGAAGTTCAGGATTTTTGTGTTGTTGACTACCACTGCTCTCAATATTCCTCCAGTTTCTCTTTCTATCTGTGTTTGTAGATGCTAGCGACCCGACTGCTGCAGCTGACGACCAGTTTTCCCCGATTGAATTAACAGCAGGTAGTTGACATTCAATAACATCAAGCGGAATACTCTCAATTTCGGGTGGATGTTGTTGGGGTACTGCCGAATATTCATGCATTGTCTGCGATACGTGCTGGCCGACACGTTTGCTAAAAATAAAATTCTGGTGTTTCCTTTAAATTGCTGTCTCGGTGGGTCGAGTCCGGCTCTTTTGTGAGTGATAAAGAACAGGATGTGGCATTTATCAACTCGCCAAAAACGAATATATTAAAATAAAAAGTTTAGAAGACATTTATCTCGCTTGATTAAATAAGTTTAAAGTAAATATTTCAACTTCTTGATTCGGTCTGGTAAAAAAAAAAAAAAAAGTAAAAAAAATTATATCTGTTTTTTAAGAAAATATTTGCTTATAATCCAGGTGTGAAAACAGTAAGAGTAAGACTAAATTTTTTTTTTTTAAGAATGAATTGCTGGAAATTCGTAGTGTCTAGATTTTTAACTTTTTTCATTTGAAAATAAATTATACATTTTTAAAAAAAAAAATTTTGTATTTCTAAATGTTTTTGTTGCTTTGTTTTTCGATGTATTTTTTAAAACTCGTAAAATAACTTTTTTTAGCTCTTTAAATTTTATGGGAAAACTCAACGTGCGTGTTGTGTTTTTTTTTTTTTTTAATCTCCAAAATAAACTGTAAAATAGACAGGTGTATTTTTTTTTTCTTCCGATTTTCAGTTGAACTGGAAAGTCTTTTTGTCTTCATAAAAAAAAAAAGTAAGGATTCTTCCGTAAAAAAAATAAAACGTATTGTAGTAAAACTAAACTTGTTTCAGTTTCGGTGCATATGTACTTTTTCGGGGTTGCCTTTTAACAACTGCAAAAAGAAGAGAAAAAAATGTTTTCCAGCAAAATAATCAGTTAAAACAATTTCTTTTAATCCAGTAACACTTTTTTTTGTACGTGTAAGCTTTTCTTTCTTTCTTTCTGTTTTCGTTTTCCTTTTTAATTGCCCTTCATCTAACCCTCTTATTCCTCTGTCTTTCTCCTTCTCTGCTTCTTTCTTTCTTTCCTCCCTTCTCTCTCTATAACCCTATCCTCCCTCCCCCTTCGGAGCTGCTGCTTGTTAGACAGTGTTGACATTACTTTCCGCACGTAGACATTTTTTGAAGAATCAAATGGAAGGTTAGAGGTGTAGCTAAAAATCGGCACGGAATATAGAAACGGGCTTCCATTTTTTCCCCCCCTTCCTTACCCACTTGATTAACCAACACCCTGTTTCTGCTAAATAGTCATTTTTCTGCATATTATTCCATAATTATTATTTTTAAAAAATATTTTCACAGCCCTAAAAAAAGAGTTTTATACCAGATAGATTTGAAAAAGAAGTGATGCTTGCTCTCCCCCACAATCTAGTGTTCCTGGGGTTGATTGAACATTAAGAAAGGACACTCCCCCGCCCCCCCAAAAAAAACGAAATATTATTTCTTCCCTTGTGTTAGGACATTACAATAAATTTTCTGACCTCGAAAAAAAATTTTTTTTTTTTTAAGTTTGTCCTTAGGGGTTAGGGAACAATTTTAAAGAAAATATAACATTTCTCCTGAGTTCCCGTCAGCTTTTCCTGTTTTTGACGACTAAAATTTCGTTTGTTATCGCAATAAAACTTATATGGGATTTTTTTTTTAAAGCAAACGATATTAAAATTATATTAGAAAAAATAATTAAAATTGTGTAAAAATTAATATCGAAACTGTTTTAATAATAAAGTTAATATTAAAATTGCATGGAAAGAAAACTAAACGCTGGAATGTGCAAAATTTAAAAACTAAAACTATTTTTAGTAGAAAAAGATATTACCGTAATAAATTAGATAAAAAACTAAGATTAAAATGTTTATTACCAAAACATTCCCTTGAGGGGGAAACGGTCAACATGCAGCATCATCATTATTATTATTAATAATTAATTAATTAATTCCTTTGGTTTCTGGTGTATACTCATTTCTTTCCGGGTCCCGACCAGAAACCTAAGATCAGAAATGTCATCATGACATTTTCCACTGAGCACGTTTTAAGAAAAAAATCGCATATATTTTACATAGATAAAGCCGTTCGTAATGTGGGGGCTGTGATTTTGAATACAATTTTTTTTGTATTTCTATTGGCTACCAGGGATTCCTTCAATGAGTCTATTAGAATCTTTTCCAATCAATCTGAGGGCTCCAACTACAACTGGAATTGTTAATCTCCTCATATGCATCATTTTTGAGATTTCGATTTCATATTATTATTATTTCGATTTCAAGGTCCTTGTATATTATTATTATTATTATAAGAAGCAGCAGATGAATAAAACTTGATGTCTAAAGATTTGGAGGGAAAATAAAAAAATAAAAAAATGCACAAAAAAAAAAAAATGTTCCAAATTGATTTTATAAAAACATCACCATTCTGTGACAGATTTGCAAAATGAGGTACGGCTTTGATTAAAAAAAAACAAAAAAAAAACAGCCAAATTTAAATCGATAGTGTTCCTCGAAACCAATAGATAAATAAAAAAATATATAAACTTAAAATAATATTCATATGGTTAAATTGATAGTGTTACAAATTCAAAATGAAAAGAGTTTTCATTTTGAATTTGTAGGTTGATTTTGGACGTATTTATGATTCCAATGGAATAAAAATATGGAATATTTTGTGTTTAAGCCTTTTTATATATATAGACATTGATATATCCTTTCTTGGAAAATTTTTTTCTGAAAATATACATGTATGGGAATTTTTAGATATATTTTTTTTTTTTATATCTATATATATATATATATATTATATATCCTTTGAATTTTTTTTTTTTTTTTTTTAGCTGGTTTTGATTCCTTGTTTACTATATAAGAGGTAAAAACTATAACTTCAAAGTCAGAAGGGAATAAACAACATGGGCGATAAAAGTTGTGACTTGGGATGATAAAAAAAAAAACTGCTCCTGTAATTACTATTAGTACAAACGTTGAATAAATAAAAAGAAGAACCACTATAAAAATCTACGAGAATTCTCGTTACAAAGAACGTCTCTTCTAATCCTGCGAAAGTTTATCTCATATTTGAGAATGCCTGTTCCGAAACGCTGAATATTTTATCTAAAGGACACAGAAAGCCAGTTTTCCCAGAAGGAGGTCAACTGTTTCTTTTCCCCTTCGACTTTCAATCTTTGAACCTTCGACATTTTAAATTGAGTAAATTTCTTTTGTTACTAAGAAATTGATTTTTATGAGCTGTTGCGATAAAAAAAAAGTTGTTAAAATTATATTGTTGTTACGGAAAACATTTGTTTTAAAATGAACTTGTAAGAGAAAACATTTTTATTTAGAAAACTCTTAACCTGCCTTGATAATTTAGGGTGCATAAGGTGCGTCTTGTACAAGGTCAATATTGTATTTTGTACAAATTGTATATTGTAAAAATATTGTCATTTTAATAAATGTTCGTTTCTTTACACGGCATTTCAAAGAATTTTCTCTCAACAATCCAAGAAAGCTAAGTATTTCAAGATATCTCTCTTTGTCTATTTTTGAACGTATGCAAAGCATATATCCTTTTGGTGAGCAACAAACTCTCTTACCTTTGTTGTAAATATTTTGAATATTATTTTGCGTCAGATCATTTAATCTGTTGTATGAACATTTCCTCTTCATAATAATCCGTTAAAACCACGGACTTTAAAAATTTCAAGGGCGTAAATTCGTAAATAAATTCCTTATTTTGTTTTGTTAAAATTTACCCGTGTGTTTCCTCGTCATTACCATACTTCATTAATCTTCTTGACGTGGGTAAACCAGATGATGTGAGGTAATCTCCACAAACTGATTAATCCACCGTAGATTGCTTGTTTCTGTTTGATCCTGATCGGAGAATTATTGTCTGCATCACAAAGTGTTCTAAAGCTTAAAGAAAAATGGTAAACCATAGGAGAGAGGTCGAGTGAATTGGCAGCCTGTAATAAATTCTCAAAATTCAATTTTAATATCAGGTCACATCAAACCGGACAATGTTTGGGTGTTAAATTCACCATCTTAAATTGGTCGATATGTACAGGGTGGTCCAAAAGTCATGTCACCCATGTGTTTCCTCGTCATTACCATCCTTCATTAATCTTTTTGGCGTCGGTAAATCAATTGTTTGTTTCAAAGGAAAATGTAATAAAGAAACCTAAACTAGAGAGTGGTCCGAAAGTCTTGTCACCCTCTACCAAAAGGAGCAAATAGAAGTAATAATACAGTAATACAAAGCACATGTACGAGATTCAGTTTATTCACTTTCATTGACGCTGTCACACATCGAGAAGGGGGTCTGTATGAACACACCATCATTTTCGTGGCACAAAGTGATGCGATGTCATGTCCTCTGTGATATTTTACGAAGCTGTTCTTTGTTGATTGTTGCAAAGGCTCTCCGAATGGCTACCTTATAGGTATTCTCGTATCGTTCCTATGAAACTCTCTCCTTGATAATAATAATACGACCACACAGCGTTGAAATAGAAAATTATATTATGTACGAATGAAAAGACTTTCGGACCACCTTCTATACTGTATAATCATTTTTCTTATATTCACCTTTTTATTAATCGTTATGTATAATTTACATTTCTCTTTCATTATATTTTTTTATAGATATTCTTCTGTCGTTTCACCATAACTGATAAGTGGATTTTTGAGTGCGTCCGCGTCGCTACCGAATGTGGCACAAGGCCGAGGTTTAAAGTGAGGAAATTACTCACGCGCCTTTAACAAGTACCGGGTAATGACTCCAGCCCCTGTAGAAGTTAACAAGGTTGTGGTTTTTGTGTGTATTTTTCAGGCGACGGTGCATGTTCAAAAGATAAACAAATCTCAAAGAAGCATACAAAAAACTTATGTTCCTGCAACGGACGTTTATTTCTTTTAGGTTGACTGTATTGAAATAACTGTATTTTCTTTTTGGTTCTGAAATAATTTATGGGAAATAAGGATAGAAACGGGTAGACATGGTCGAGCTCAAGTCAGCCTCCTGCTGGGTTGGGAGGACCAAACCTCGACTTCATGAATAGGGCTGTTGAATACACGTCCGACTATCTCGTTTGTAAGTGGACCGAGGAAACTAAAAAAGTGGGAACGCTATTACTGTGTGGTTCACATGTTGAAGCTAATAAGAGGAGAAAGAGGAAGATTTTGTCCTTTCCGGAAGTGGGTGTAGTGTGATTTAAATTACGTCCTTTGGATCCTTAAAAAAAATATAGACTCTTCTAGCTATGAAAATACGAAAGCCCCTTTTTTAGACCACGTGGGCACTTTTGTAATGGTAGTCAATTAGTAAACAACATATACTATCTTCACTTGTTATTCCCTTTTTGTTCTTCTCCGTTTTATCATTAGTAACCTTTCAAAACAACACATGATGTCAGAAGTGGGATATTTACAAAAAAAAATTTTTAAAGAAAAATATTCTGAAAAAAAAAGAAAGAAAGCATTTTATCTTCATTCGAAGGAAAAATCAACGCATTGCACACACGCAATTTCGAAAAAAAAGAAAAGATTTCTTCAAAGACTTGTAAGTAGATATTTTTTTTTTTTTTTTGTTTGAAATTGTATTAAAACCATGGCTCAAAGAAGTTTCAATGCCAATATGCCGCCACCTGCAAAAATGTCTTTGTCAGGGAATGTTGCGAGCAATTGGAGAAAATTCAAGCGTAATTTTTTAAATTATGCTGTGGCGAGTCGATTATCAAACGAAGTTGACTCACAATATCAAACTTCTGTTTTTCTATTTTTTATTGGCGAAGAGTGTTTTGATATTTTTGAAGGGCTACATTTTAATTCGGAAGACGATAGAAATGATCTCAAAGAAGTTATTAAAAAATTCGAGGAATTCTTCGTTGGTGAGACACACAAAGCGTATGAATCGTACAAATTCCACCTTCGAAAGCAGGAACCTGAAGAAAGTATAGAATCTTTCATAGCTGTTCTACGCCAGCTTGCAAAAAATTGCAATTTTAGACAATTGACGGACAGATTAATTAGGGATCAAGTTGTTGTTGGGGTGAAGGATTGACATCTAAATTGAAAATTTTTTAACGGACAAAAGTAAAACCCTAACCTGAGATAATTGCCTACAGATTGGTAGAACACATGAAACTTCAAAGCAATAATCACAGGTTATAACCTCTGCACATGCATCAGATACGCAGATAAACCGTGTATCTAGAAAAAAATATAAAAATAACTTTCATAATAGAAATAAAATAACTGAAAAGAAGTGCATGCGCTATGGATATTTTATTTCACACAGCAGAGATAACTGCCCGGCGATTAATGCAAAATGCAAGAAGGGTCATAAACTAGGACATTATAAAACTGTCTGTAAAAATAAATACGTAAGGGGAGTTGCAGAGGAAGAAAACCACTTTTTAGGATCTATTTCATTGGGGGAATATTAAAGACAGTGAAGTAAACAAAAAAAAAAAACTGATTGGCAAGCTAATATCAAAGTCCCCACCGCAATCTGCAGCAAAATAGTCAATTTCAGGTTAGACGCAGATGTGACTGTAATACCAGACTGGTTCTTTAGGAAGAATTCTCCTATCATAAAGAAAACTAACAATAGGTTATATGGGGACCAGATCAAAACAAAATAAATCTCGTTGGTAAAGTAGATGTTACACTGTGTTACGAAAAAAAAAATTCAGAATAGGGGTTATATATCATTAAAGATTTGACAGAACAATTATTGGGCAGACCAGCGATTAAAGCTTTAAATTTATTGAGCAAAATCAATTCTATGAAAAGCAGTGGTCACAAATATAAAGAGCAATTACGAAAAGTATTCACAGGCTTAGGAAAACTGGAGCATGTTTATAAAATACATCTGGACGAGACTGCCCAACTTTTTTCTATTGCCACTCTCAAACGACTGCCTCTCCCTATGAAACAAAAGGTCCAGGAAGAGCTTAATAGGTTAGAAAAAGAAGACATCATCCGCCCATTGAAAATGCCTTCTGATTGGTGTGCTCCCATTGTAGCAGTTTCAAAACAAATAGCAGAGAAAATAGGAGGATGCAGCATTTGTGAAAAAGAACAAAAATATCCACCACGGCCATTACAACCAACCCTGAGTACCTGACTACCCTTGGCAAAAAGTAGGGATCGATTTGTTTGAACAGAATGGCCACAAATACTTGATAGTTATAGACTATTATTCAAGATGGATAGAAATATCTCATCTAGAAAATACAGGTAGTATTGTAAACCACTGTAAATCAATATTTGTTAAATATGGTATACCTGAGATTGTAATCAGTGACAATGGTCCTCAATTCATATCCAAAGACTTTATGGATTTTGCTAAAATCTATGGCTTTGTTTACCTCATAAGCAACCCTAATCATCCGCAAGGAAATGGTGAAACGGAACGTGCTGTCCAGACAATTACAAGTCTATTTATAAAGTCGAGTGATCCTTAAATCGCTTTACTCAATTATCGCACTATTCCACTACAACATGGCCAGAGTCCGGCAGAATTGTTGATGAACAGGAAACTCAGGATTCGCATTCCAGCACTCCCTAAAAAAGAAAAGAAAATCAACCAAATGTTCAACGCTTTCAAAGATATAGATGCACAGCTCAAAATGAAGACTAATTTTGATAAACGTCATAGAGCTAGAGATCGAACATCTCTTACACAAAGGACAGACATTTTTGGTGAAGACACCTAAAACGAGTCCAGCCAAAGTTGTGAAAACTATCTCACCAAGGTCAGTTCTGGTTGAGATTGATGCTGGATTGCTTCGTAGAAATAGAATCCATCTTCGGAAAAGAAATGTGGAAACCAAGTTTTCCCAAGTAGCCACACCAACAGAATCGTCTATATTACCAAATGAACGCAGAGACATTCCCGTGTACAGCCACGATAATTCAACAGAACAAAGTGATCAGCCAGACATTCAGATAACTGCACACAGGGATATCCGACCTGTTAACTCGGAAAGTCCCAAACCTGTATTTACAAAGAGTGGTAGAAAAGTTCGACCACCCAAAAAACTGTCTTTATAAATTTATGGCTTGAAAGAGGAATGTAGTGTAATCTAAATTACGTTTCTTGGACCCTTAAAAAGATATAGACTCTTCTAGCTATGAAAATACGAAAGCCCCTTTTTTAGGCCACGTGGGCACTTTTGTAATGGTAGTCAATTAGTAAACAACATATCCTATCTTCACTTGTTATTCCCTTTTTGTTCTCCGTTTTATCATTACTAACCTTTCAAAACAACACAGTGGGGGGGGTCATAAAATCGCACATGTGACCAGAAACCACTTCCGGTTTCTTTATAACTTGCATCATGGGAAAATGAATATATTTTTTTATTATTATTCGTTATTATTATTATTATTTTACTTATTGGTTTTATTTTATTTTCCGCCACACCTTCTCCCAAATGAGAGGCACTGCCTGGGAGGATGACCACCATTGGGGCTTGAGATTAATATTATTTGGAAACTACCCCAGCCAAAGCCAAGTAAGTAACTGATAAAAATTGTGATTTAGCCAATAGTTTGCACAACTGATAAGACGATAAGCAAAGTGGGTTGGAGAAAGGAAATTTTTCTATCGACAATGGCTTTAAACTTTTAATGTTGTTAATTTTAATTCAGTCTAATAATTTTAATTCAATCTGATAATTTTAATTCAGTCAGATAAATGTGCCTTGTAATCTTTTGTACGTGACAAAATGTCACGCACGGCGATTCAAACTCAGTCGTTTACCAAGTTTTACTAGTTTTTCATTCATTTTTATTATTGTTTTTATTAATCATGAACGTTCATTAATATTTACAGAGTAGAGGCACGAAATCAAATGATTATTGTTTTACCTGCCTCTTGCTTCCATGTTGTCTCTGCTCTGATGACGTAACATAGCCGAGAATAGGCGAAGAGGAATTGCGGGAAAATGAAATAAAACAAATAAATAAAATAATAATAAAGAATAAAATAGAAAAAGTGTAACTAAATTAATTTTCCCATGATGCAAATAATAAAGGAACCAGAAAGGGTTTTTGGTAATCTCCGCCAATTTATGACCCCACTTCTACAAGAGACAGAATCTTTATTTTTCCAATTTTCAAAAGTGCCTTGCAGCTATACTCATGAAGTAATATGGTCGTTCCAACTCAGCGCAAGGCTGACTTGAGCTCGACCATTTGATCCGTTCTTATCTTTACTTAACTCAACTTACTTCTGAACCAAAAAAGAAAACAGACATACCCAAAAGAAATTGAGAACTTCGTTTCACTACAGTCACTAAAAGCGAATAAACAATCCGTAGTAGAAAACTAAACTTTTATTTGCTTCTTTAGTGTTTATCGTGTGAACGCGCACAATGCTTACGATACATAACAGTACCCAACTTTTAAATTCCATAGAGTTGAATGAATCAACACAAACCTCATGTATATTCAAATAAATAAACTTTATAACAACCAATAATTGTAATATATAATAAACGGAATATTATGTTCAGGCGCTAAACATATTCCACTAGGCATTCATCATGATACGAAATTTTAGCAATATAGTGAATGCGTAGTAAATTTGCATAATGCAAATAATGATAAAATTTCATAAATATGAATCATACGGTTATGGTCCAGGTCCTTATACCACGGTGATGGTCCAAGGTAGAACCAATAAAGAAGAACTCGAACACGTATATGGAATAACACAGATATATTACAAACAGGAATATATACAGAGAAGTAGAAAGTGTTAGTACGAACAATCAGGTTTAGTAGAGAGAACAATGTAGTCTCGACCAGTATCACTATTCCAATGTCTTGTAGTCATTGTCTGAACGCGACTCTGTTTCGGACTGCCTCTGACTCGACTCTTGACTTGATTTGAACTACTGACTCCACTTGAACTACTGATGACTGAGGCTCCGTATTTATTAAGTATGTAATAGTCCATTATTATTATTATGGGTAAGATCCCATAACACATACAAAGATTGATATGTACACTTAGTAAGTTGAATTTGTTGTTTTAGATAGGGTTTGTGTTCCCTGTAAAAAATAAAGTTGGACTTTATAAAAACAGTTCGGTCGTTGTTTAGAAAGTTCTTGCTAAAAGAATTTTTCAGTAAGAATCATTTTGTACGAAGATGAGCCGAAATCTTCATAGTCTGGCTATGAAGGAATGGGGCTAGAGCTGTGAAATTTTGCATTACTTTTAACTCTTATTAATAATTCCATTGTTTCTTTCCAGGTACGAGGGTGGGATGAAAATATCATAGGCTGACTATGAAGGAATGATGCTACAACTGTGAAATCTTGCATACATTAATTTCAACTCTTCTTATTAATACCTGCATTGTTTCTTTAAAAACTGAAATCTGACTGTTCGAAGAAATCTTCAAAAATAACTTGTAGCGACTTCTGTTGAAAATGGACAAGATTTGGCATCGGGGTGTTATCAGTTACCCCAAGAAAAGGGTGTAACCCCCAAGGATATTCCTATTGATACGGTTGCTATATTAGGGGATAACGTTCCAGCTTTATCAACAGTGCAAAAGTAGACAATTTAATTTAGGAGGTGAAGGTTGATTTTTTTAGGTTGATCCAAGGTTTGGACATCTTACAACTTCCACCACCGACGAAAACATTGTTCGTGTTCACCACATGTTGATGGAAGACGGGCAAATGTCTATAAATCAAATAGCCAATGCTATTAGTGTATCTCGTGAGAGAGTTGAGAATAATCCCCGCAATGAATTTAGCATGACAAAGGCTCGCTGAGTGCGTTATCTTCTGACACCTGATCAAAAGCGCACCAGCTTGATCACATCACGGGAAAATCTGACACTGAGGCAGATCCATCTGGTTTCTTTGAATGTTTCCTAACCTAAGATGAATGTTGAGTTCATCGCTTTGCGCCAGAGACGAAGAGAAAATCCATGCAGTGGAAACTCACCTGCTCCAAAGAAGGCCAAGGTCATTTCATCTGCAGGGAAGGTGATGGCCTTAATTTTCTGGGATGCAAAAGGCATTGTGTTCATTGACTATCTTTGAAAGGGCCACACCATCAATGGAGAGTGCTCTCTCAACTTGTTGAGGAAATTACGAAAGGCTATCAAGACCAAACATTCAAGAAAACTGACAAAAAGTGTTTTGTTTCATTAGGATAATGCTCCAATACACAAGTCCTGGGTTTCATTGACTGATATGCGTGACTGTGGCTTTGAACAGATTAACCACCCTCCCTATTCTCCTGATTTTACCCCATTTGACTATTATCTGTTCTCCAACATGAAAAAAACACATGGCTGAGAACTAGTATTGCAGTGATGATGACGTCATATCTGCTGTTGGTGTCTTTTTTCACCAACAGGATGAAAGCTTTTTCGACAATGGGATCCACGTACTGCAACACTGATGGCAGAAATGTGTGGAACGTGGTGGGGACTAACGTTGAGAAATAAAGCTCATTTGCTTTCATTCTAGCTTCATGAAATTTTCAGCCTCAACCCTTGCAATATATTTTTATGCTGTCGATAATGAGATAGCATGTCCACATTAAACATGGCTAACATTTTTTTGTTCAAATATGATATAAGGATTGATTGGCGAATGAGTGAGAAGCCGAAAACAATCCGTTGCTCTTTTACATGCGAAAAAGAAGATAGGCTGTGAAATTCAGCGGCCTGCTTTCTGGTTGGTTGAAAATTTTTCGTATTCATTCACGAGATGTGTTACCTATAATTTTGAATCGCCAGAGTCTGTTTTTGCATAAAAGTGATTATTATTATTAATTTGGTGCTGCACAACGAAAATTTTGTTCTTGATGCATGGCGTCAGCAATCTCCCCACAACACAATAATCTTTCCGAGAATTTGCTGAGTAAATGATTGCAGTTTTTCGTGCACTCTACAATCTTGGACTCATTTCCAATTTCCATCACTGTTCTTTCAATTTTCTAGGTGGTTTCCCAAGTGCTCCCATTACTACGGAAATACATTCAACAGACAGATGTTGGGATTTTTCAATTTTTCCATTTTCTTTAGAGTCCCCGCCCTCTTGTATCACGTTGAACAGCCAAGCCAATAACTTGACACTTGCCACTCTCCTCATTTATAACAATAAGTTCTGACGTTCGTACTTCAATGACATATGTCTGGACTGAGAAATCCCATAATATCTTGTGACTGTCATTTTCTACCGCTGCCTCTGTTCTTGTATTACTTCTGATATGTTTCAAAGTTTCTTCAGCTCCCAAGCTAAATCCTGGTCTTTTTTTCAATCTTTCCACTTTCTTTAGTGCCCCCCCACACACACACACTTGTATGATGTGAAGCAGCAGAGCCAATAGCAACAACAATAAGGTCGGGTCTTCCTGCTTCAATGGCATGCTCTGTCTGGACGGAGAAATCCCATAATATTTAGTGACTATTATTATTATTATTATTATTAGAGGAGTGGTCACGTGACTACATGTTTTACAAACATTAATTAGTAGGAATTACAACTGCACAAATAGTGTGGCAATCTTGTTTGACAAACACCAGGTCAAAATTCAGAAGCTACCCGACACCAGCGAAGAAACCTATTGGGAGATTATGTGGGTGTGTTCATTAAAAAATAAGACCAAGAAAAATATGAGCATTCCATTAGTGGAGTATACTATGATTAATCTAGAAATATTTGAGGGTGTTGGGTGGCACCCTCAAATATTTATAGGTAGTATCAGTTCTACCTACAGTAGGTGAAGTTATTTACTCAAGCATGAAAGAAAGAAAGAAAGAAAGAAAGAAATGAAGAAAAAGAAAGAAAGATAGGAAGGAAGTAAGGAAAGAAAGAAAGAAAGAAATGAAGAAAAAGAAAGATAGGAAGGAAGGAAGTAAGGAAAGAAGGAAGGAAAGAAATAAAGAATGAAAGAAAGAAAGAAAGAAAAAGAATGAAAGATAGGAAGGAAAAAAAGAAAGAAGGGAAGGAAGAAAGAAAGAAAGAAAGAAAGAAAGAAAGAAAGAAAGAAGAACGAACACGGAGAAGTTGGAAGAACGTAAAGGGAAGATTTTTTTGTTTTTTTTTACAAAGGAAACCTGCTAGTTTGGAGATAAGCTAGCGATTTTCCAAACGTAACTTGGATGTGGCACAACGCCGAAAGTAAGGAGCACCCACATTTTAGAGATAAGCTACATCCCTTCTCCCATACCCTGGAAAGCAATGCTAGCGTATATTCTAATAGATTGTCTTTACTCACAGTTTCAGCACATTGCTATACCGACGTGGCCGAACAGCATTTACACTTCATGAGATTTTTACCTCAAAACACCTCTTTACAGACTAGCGCGTCACTGGTTGGCCATTAAGTAGTCAATGAGGGGCCAAGACCGGTGCATACTAATTAGGGAAGAGAAGGGGAAGTTAACCCAACAAGTTTTTATATTTCTTTTTATCGAGTTCATCCTAAGCAAGGAAGTAAAGCCACTAAGACAAAAGGAGGCGAGAAGAAAAGAAAAGAAATCAGGAAGACAGTAGATATCGATTGACATTGCATTTAAATTTTTGAAGATTAAAGTTGACTGGAAAGTATAGAGTCAGAGGAATGTCCCACAAGCGAGAAATGCGAGAAAATAAACTGTAAGAATAGGACTTGCGGTTATATATAGCCAACTCAACTGTAAATGGATGAGACCTCGTCGTCAGTCTAGCACTGTGCTTAAATTCATAAAATTCTAGGTAGCATAGCGAAGAGATCATTCGAAGAATCACCATTAAAGTATTTATAGAAAATACACGGAGCGGTAACCTGGCGGTGGTGGGAAAGTGATTGAAACCGAGCT
The DNA here is from genome assembly GCA_903632075.3 of Acanthosepion pharaonis. Classification (NCBI taxonomy): domain Eukaryota; kingdom Metazoa; phylum Mollusca; class Cephalopoda; order Sepiida; family Sepiidae; genus Acanthosepion; species Acanthosepion pharaonis. Next base: position 52,089 of record CAHIKZ030001699.1, read on the forward strand.
GCCAGATCAGGACTAATAATATTGCATATTCTTCTTTGGATTTTATCAAGAAGCTCAAGATAAATAGCAGGGGCACCGGACAATATGTGGCAACAATATATTTAGTATGGACGAATGGTAGACTTATAGATATGTAAGATAGATTCTGAAGAGAAAAATTGTCTTACACGACACAGTGAACCAACTTTCTTAGCAGCTGACCTAGCAATGTATTTAATATAGTCTTTTCACTTCATGAGAACGTTAGACCATGAAGGCGCAACGCGTCACTCTTCTGGAGGTTAGCATCAGCTATTCAGATGGAAGGCAGCAAGGAGTCTGTCGGATGATTAATAGAAGCGTTAAAATTAACAAATCATTTTTTGCCCCAGTTAACAACAGACTGAAGAAAAGTATGGTATATAAATATTGGCAGCATAATGTTAACGAATATAAAACAAAAAAAACAAAAAAAACAGCCTTGGACTTTCATATCTTCCCTGATTCTGTGTGTCCAGTTTGAAATAGATGTTACCTTTAACGAGTGGCGTCTTGTAAAATAGGGTAGAATAAACAAATAATAGTGTTAGGAGCTTTGAGGAAAATAATTTTTATTAACATATAAATAAGAACGAGTAATGATAATAATAATAATAATAAAAGATTAAATGAAATGATTAAGCAAATGATTCATCAACCCAAACTTCGATGAATAATTTGAGTATCTGAACTCCATCAAGAAATAACAAGCAATTAGGAATAACTGTCTATATTTCTGAAATATTGTCATTATTTACAATATTTAAATTATTCTGACTGTTGTCCTTATTTTATTGTTATGTTCTCGACGTTTTGGCCGTTGTACTCTCCGACCTACTTCAGGTGACTGGAATTTCGAATTAATCCCTTTCATCTACTGAGGTAGATTGTTCTAGCTCAACGTGTCATGCCTCTACAGGATGTCTTAGTTATCTCACTTTAACTCAACGCTCCGGGTTTTTGTTCACCACTGCCGTAGCCACAACTCTTTGGGTCAAGTCACTGGACACTGTAAATAATTAGGAATAAGGTTTATAATAAATGTATTTTATATAAAATTTAAGAGTGATTAGAAGGAAAGAAAACAGTTCCTTCTGCATATTGTAGAAAGTTTGTATTTATTTCATATAAAGTTTATAAGTGACTTACTGTGTAAATTGTAAGTTCTTTCATTGAGTAACATGTGTTAGATTCTTTTTTTCAAGCCTTTCACTCCAAGCAATGTGGGAGCGCCACTAGCACGCAAGGGGGTTACAGAGAGTGGGAGCAAGAGTAAGGAGGTGTGATAGAGGAAAGGATGAAGAGAAAGACAGGGATCAGGATCAAGGCATCTGGAGATGTTGATTGACATGGCATTTGAATATTTGGAGATTATAGCTACCAGGGAAACAAATAAGAGGAAGGGAGTTCCACAGACGAAAAGTGCGAGACATAAAGATATTGGAGTAGAAGAGACAGCTACATTTAACTATTTCGACAGTGAAAGAATGGGACTAAAATGTCAGCCTAGTAGCACGTTTAAATTCATAAAATTTGGGAACCAGCGAAAGTAAATCATCGGAGCAGTTACCGTGAAAATATTTGTAGAAAAGACCGATGGAAGCGACGGCACATCTGTGAGAGAGCGACTGTAAACGAGATGCCAGATCAGGGCCAATCACATTGCATATCCGTCTTTGGATTTTATCGAGAACCTTAAGGCGAACAGCGGGGGCTCCAGACCATATATGGCAGTAGTATTCTATGCAAGGGCGAATAGATAGATAGATAGATAGATAGATAGATAGATAGATAGATAGATAGATATGAGCAGACTGAGATAGATAGATAGATAGATAGATAGATAGATAGATAGATAGATAGATTTGAGCAGACTGAGATAGATAGATAGATAGATAGATAGATAGATAGATATGAGCAGACTGAGATAGATAGATAGATAGATAGATAGATAGATAGATAGATAGATAGATAGATATGAGCAGACTGAGATAGATAGATAGATAGATAGATAGATAGATAGATAGATAGATTGGGAGAACTGGTGTCAACAGGTCAGCCAGTTACTATTCTCTTCGTGTGTGTGACTCGTCTCTCTGCTTAAACCACTGGAACGTAAAGAGAAAGTGCCGGACTTGAATTCGAACTCTTGATTTTGAGTGTGCTACCAGTTTTTAGGCTTATATGAAAAACTTAAACAAAGACAATTCATCCTTATCAGAATTCAAACTCCTCCCACTCAATTTAAGTCGTCAAAATTCTGACAAATTACATTCACTACAATTATTATTTTGTTATTTTTGTCTAGCCTACATATTCTATAATAAAGATGGGGAAAGTAACAGAAAGAAAATGAGGAATCGTAAATTAACAAGCAGTACTGAAATTGAGAAGATGTGGAGAGTCATGATCGTTGTTCTGAAGTGACAAACCACAGACAAATCATTCACTGGTATAGTGAGTTTAATCCTTCTGCATTTTCCTTTTATTTTATTTTATTTTTTTAATCAAGCAAGGCGACAATGCGACTAATATGCAAGGTGATATTGGGAGTGAAAGAAAATGAAAAAGACTTTAAAAGGAACTGGAAACCCAATCGTAAACAGGAAATAAGAGATAAACCTCTACTCCTGTTCAAAAGAAGAGGAAGGAGTGTGTTCTTATTTACGTTTAAGATATATCTTTATCTACTAATCTCAATGCAGCTAAACATAATTTCAGATGAAAAGAAAAGAAGTTTAAGAAAATCATGATGCACTAAGCATTAAAGTAAAAATTCACTATATACACTGACGTGCCAAAAGTCGCGGATTAGCAACATGTAATGTTGGGTAAAGCCACCGCACCCAGACGAGGGTAAGTCAAAAATTACCCGCACTTATTCCATAACTGTGCGGATAATTTCTGACTTTACCTCGTAGTTGTGCCTTAAAAATTTTCATTTACGAATTAATCACTCAATACAAGGCACAAGAGCCACTCAAGGTAGAGGGTTACTGAATGATTTTATGGTTTATTTGAACCTAAGAGGATAAGTCAAGGAGTGCATTTTATAAGGTGATTAGGAAATCTAACGCTTATCCTTAGATTTGAAGAGGTTAAGAGAGTGGAGTGATCTGGGAAGCATCCACGTGGGAGACTGTTTCACAAAACAGCGATTCCTGTGAAGAAGCTTTCCGGATAGAACTCCCCCCTTACTAATGGAATACGCAGAGAATTGATGACGACTCGTTTCAGTGTACGTGACAGGGGAAGGTCAGAACTAAGGCATGCAGTTTGTCAGAACCTTTGCCATAGAAATATTGACAGAGTAACAAGAGGCTTGTGGCATTTTGTCTGTGGGAAAGGGGTTTATAAAATGGAAAATAATTTATCACCAACAAGGCTGCGTAGACGCTTCTGAACTATATCGAGTTTGGTAAAATGAGGCCTTGGCAGCTTTAGCCCAGATATGGCAGCAATACCCTATTATTGATATGATCTGGCTCTATGGGATATTTAATGCCGAAATCTAAATATTTTGAACGCATCTGCATACCTTCAACTACAGATAAAATGTATTATTGGTTATTTTGCTTTAAAAATGTATTGCTAGTAATTTTATTATAATAATGTATTTTTATACTTTCATATAGGTACTGCCACTAATTCGCTATACGTAAGGTTTAAAATTATTTTTAAAAAATGAAATTTTTTTTTGAAGCTTTAATTTTAACTTTAGTTCAAAGCTAAAGGGTTGAAAATTTACTATTTCTAGTAAGCAAAATACTCTCAAACAGAAATTATATTGATTGGAATCAATTTTTTCTTCATTAAAATCGTTCAAACGGCCATTATTAACACCTTTGTAAACAAAAATTAATTCTCAGTTTTAATAATCTGCATTTATGTATTTATATGTATTTCTGAAGCGTTGAGGAAAATTAGCAAATTTAAAGTTAAATTAATCTGATTTGAAACAAATATTACTTACTTATAGCATAAAATGCTGTATATAAACATTTCTTAACTACGGGGTCTTGTTTTTTTCTGACGTGTTAATCGATTTATTTACATTAGATTGACAGCTGAACGTGTACATAGTTAAGTATGGTAAAGCAGGCGATAAAGTTTTTTTCGACGTAAGTGGGGACCAACTCTTAAAACATGTGACCGTTAAATCCAAGATTTATCGGTTTGTACATGCATACTTCAGAAATTCTGCACGTAATCACGCATACAAAAACAAATCGAAATTCTTTTTAAAATATTCAGGGTCATCAGATTGTAAAAATCTTTACAATATATGATTAGTAAATATAGTTTTATTTAATAAAAATATTTCCTAAGAATTATCTCAATGAAAATGAATTTTAAAAGATTTAAAAACTTTATAAATTATTCAATTTGAAATTGTAAAAAAATGAAAACAAATCTTGTAAAAATTCATGTTTCGTCGAAAAATTTGTTTTCGTCAAACAATATTGTCCTTAATGTATATTATTCATAAAATCAATTGAAAGCTTTTCTAATTAAATAATGTCTTTGAAGGGGAAAAAAACTCGTCAGAGCAGTTACCATGAAAATATTTGTAAAAACGACAGAGAGAAGCAACGTCATGCCGGTGAGAAAATGAGTGAAGTTGAGATGCCTGATCAGGTTACATCTTTCTTTGGATTTTGTTAAGAATCTCTCGATGTCTAGCAGGAGCACAGGACCAGATATGGTAAACAGCATTCAATGTACAGACAAACGGTAGATTTGTAAGATATGCAAGATGGATTTTGAAGAGAAAGAATGTTTTGGCACGACACAGTGATCCAACTTTCCTTGCAGTAGATGCAGCTATTGATTCGATATAGTCACTTCACTTTCGGTCAGTAGGCGAGGCATGATAACGGTTGCCAGTTCGATGAGACACATTCCGTTTCTATTTAGCATTGCTTGATCTGTAGTGTAACATATGTAGCAGAAATACCGGATAGAAAACATTACTGCCTAACACGGATAAGCACAATAACTGACCATGGGGCCTTAATGATCATGACCACAGACTAATCTGTCCAAAATTGTCAGACAAACGATACTATTTTGAATTATATCTACAGAAAACAGTCACAAACAGCAATTTAATAAATACAAGATGCGATGGGTAAATTGTCACTATTTTATATTTTTAATTTCGCGCATGCGTGTTGTTTGTTTTGATTTTGTCAACTGCACAATATAGCAGGATCAGTTAGACACTATCTGTGAGAAAAAAAAAAAAAAGCACCATAGCGCAATTTACTCTGACAGAAATTTGGAAACAGCATGCTGTACTGCTTGGCATTTGCATTGACAGCTCCAATATGACTATTTCAAAGAGACAGTGCATAGGATTCAGAAAGAGGTGGATGAGTCTAATGGTGATTATGAAGGTGTTTGGAGTGACCACTAGTGATGTCGACGTTATTCCTCCATTCATCATCCCACAGGACCTCAAGCATAACATGGAAGCCTACATCAAGTGCCCTGAGGAAGTAGTGCAGCCCTGGGTCAAGAGGGTCGCTGCTGGAAGTCTGGCAACAGGACTCTGCACCGTACCACACAAGCAGGAGAACCCAATCATGACTGTCAGACAATTTCTGCGACTACATCATCCCTTACATATGACCCCCTAACTCTTCAGACTGCAACCCCCTTATGTGGGGGAGGGCGCACTTGAGCGAGAGACCAGCAAAACTCTTTGAACTGAAGGCAAGGATTATGGCAGCATTCACCAACTTAAACAAAGAGACCGTCCATAAGAGTTACAGGAGATTCCGAAGTCGTCTGGAGGCCATGGTTGAAGCCAATAGCGATTTTATTGAATAAACTTACTCTTTAGTATTTCAATATATTTTCGTGCAATTTTTGTAAATGTATCTGTTAAAATGAGATGTCAGTGTTATTTACATTTTTGTGTCATTTAGACGACAATTTATCCATCGTACCCTGTAGATGTACTTAAGCTGATTCGTAATGATCAGCGAGGATTGCTTATTAACATCTCGTCTTTGGCAGGATACACTGACTTTTATTGTTGCTATCTATTTAAATTTAAACCCTTTAAAATATATATTTGCAAAATCAGTGCAGTCGAACTAGAATACAATGCTCCACTGCACATGATATTGTCTTGATAGAGTCAGTTCTTGTCAAATTTAAAATGTGAATATCTGAGTAATTCTATGTCTTAGGCAAACAAAATTAAATGGGCGTCATGTTGAATAATAAAAAAAATATTTATCAAAATTTGAACAAAATATTCAAAGGGATGTAAATTTTATAAACGATTTAACAAAACTTAAAAAAAGTTCAATATGCGTGCCACCAGAGACAGACATTTTATCAAGAAAGGAGATAGTCAAAATATCTGTCAAACACGTTTGTAGCATGTCTTAGTAACATTGTTCAATGATTTTGCTTAAGTTCCTTTTTGTCTTTAGGAAGAGTCCTGTCTTTTAATAAATACCCCATAGAAAAAAAAAAAATTAAGTTTGTCAAATATGTTTTTATTTTAAACAGCAATTATCATTTTATAACTAGCCCGCGTGATCCATCTTCTTGGTAGGTTTTCATTTAGGTAAGTCCCCACAGTCCACTTAGTTTTTACATATTTTGTTAAAATTTGAGACCATTTGAGAATTGGCTATAAAATGATATCATTGGGGGCGGGGACAAAATCTGTAAAATTCCAACAAAGAGAAAAGCTTTTTACTGATCTTGGCTGTTTAAGAGATTTATTCATGGGAAGATTGTTTGAATAGGCAGTTTATTTAGGAGGTATATGCAAATTAGTGATTTATTGCCAAGCTTAGATAATAAGGCAAAAATTTTTATTAATGGGGTTGGTGGGGAAGTAGTTTATTTTGAGGAGATATATTTGGGTAGACAGTTTCAGGTAGATTGTTTGAGTAGGCAATTTCTTTACAGGTGGATTTTGAGGGGAGCGGTTCATTTAGGGAAAGGGTGTTTGGATAGGCTGGTTATTGACGAGTACGTTGTTTGGTTAGGTAATTCATTTTCGGGAATGTTGTTTGGGTTGATAATTTCTTTATGGAAGGTTGTTTGGGTAAGCAATTTATTTAGGGTGAGTTATTCGGGTAAGTAAATGTCATTGTAGTTTTGATAGGCAACTTATTAATAGTTGTTTGTTCGTCCATGTTCTTTCACATTCAGTCTTCTTTATAATAGTGGTATGCCGGTAACTGCGTTTTCCTCAAGGTATTTGTGAGGGTAGAGAACAAAGTAATAAATGGGTTCAGGCCTTTCCTGAGGGTCATGAATGCAAAATGAACTTTAACGACCTCAGCTAGAACTCGAACTGCTTTTTACCTTCAATTTTCCTATATTTATTCAGTATCCTAAAGATCAACATAAGCCGACAATATCTCTCAATAATTAGATTTATTATCAGCATTTATTCTTCTATGCATCAATAAATAATACGGTGGTTTTTCATACCATTCTGACTGTAGGATTATGCTGGAATATTAAAATCAACCTAATTTCATAGCATGTAATAATTTGCTGAAACAATTTTATTCGAAATTTCACATCCGAAACCCAGTTTTGCAAGCAAGGAAATATCATATATATAGTTATATATAATAACCACCTGAAATAAGGCACTTGCAGATATGTTTAAAATGCAGATAAAATGTAAGGATATTGTTTTGAAAATTTTGTGTCAACGTATTTCACTGACCTTAAGTTGAGGAAGCATTAAGTTGAATAAAAATTAAATAAAAAAGATTAAAGTCTCGTGTTATTCACTCGTCCATGCAAATTATCATCTTGCCAGCACACCCATTTACAAGGCCCAAGGGCCACTCAAAGTAGGGGATCTACTGAATGATATTGTTGTAAGACCTAAAAAGAAACTTAAGTGGCATATTATGAGGTTGAGAATAAATGTCTAGATATAAGTCCCCTGGACATCCCACTTTATATTGTGGTGGTCAGAGAAGCATCATGGGAGTCTGACAAAGTAACAGTTCTGGTAACGAAGCGGTCTGAGATTAACTTAGTTCTTACCAAAGGAACACAAAGGGAATGGAGGTGATTTGCCACCGTGAACGAGAAAAAGCAGGTCTGAACTGGCAGGACTAAGGAATATAACTCTTTTGAACATTTGCCATAGCAATAGCAAGAGGATGGTGAAACTTGCAACATTTTGAATGTGGGATAAAGGTTGTAGGGTGGAGAATAATTCATCACCCACAAGACTGCTTAATCATTTTTTAACTCTGCCAGCGGTGGACAATTACGCCTGGGCATCCCCAGCTCAGATATTCATTCTTGGTCTGATCTAAGTCTTATAAAGACAGAAGATTGGATAGCTATTTAATCTGATAACTTTACAAGCAACCAACTGTTTTCCATATTCTTTAGCCCAAGTATCAGTTCCATTTGAGATTAATTTAGATCAAATGTTTTTAAAGGAGGACCAACATCATTTTGAGGGCATAATTTATACCAGTCAGGATTTGAGCGAATTTAGGATCAGCTCGGCGGTGATGAACCATTACTTTTGACGTGTATATTAAGAAATGGACAAAGTCCGAACAATTTATTTATTTAAAGACATTTTAAAAAAGAAAAAAATTTTTAGCTTTGTTTTGGAGGCATTGAATAATCTCTTTTAGTCTTTTTCCAAATTTGATTTTATGAGAGCCTCAATTAGGGGTTGTCATCCAGATATTTGGAACTGCGCCCATACATTGTGGTACCATCTTCATTATATAGTTTTCGGGATCTGAGTTAGAATAAAGTAAAAGAGGAAAGGGATTGTGGAGAGATTCTTAATTTCAGTGGACATTAACAAACCTGTTAGTAAGGATAAGAAAAACTTGAGAACTGAGAAATCTTCCTCAGAGATTTTTTAGATTGTTTTTGATGTAGCAATCTCCAATGCTCACACATTGTCAAAAGGTCTTCAAAATATCTAAAGCAAAAATTCTAATGGCTTATTTGAAATGGTTTTATCAAGCGTTTTAAGAAACTGATGTGTGCCATTGGTTAAGGCATCAGCAGTAGACCTAGGCATGAAAATGATACTGATTGTTGCTAAAAATAATGGGTTGTTTGCTATGAGGTGGTTCTCATCTTTTGTTGAAGACACTGATAGGGAATGAGGGCTCACCTGAAACTACTATGCTGGCCTGAGACCAGATTTCCTTGTTCAACATAATAAACCCTGCCTGTTGCAGCTCTGTCCTGTCTCTCTGGTGGTTCTGGATGAAAAGTAAACCACCCGGTCCTCCCCCAGTAAACTGAAGGAACCACCACTATCCGCCACGTTGTGAATTTTTGATCCGAACAGCATTATTTCGATCCCTCAGAACGATCCGGAGGTAGGATGAATTAAATGGCTGGGTATTACGCTGAAAGGAACTCACTATTCATGCAAAAAAAAGTTTCTTGTCGTAGCCGCAAAGACATGAAAAAGAAAAAAAACTCTTTCGGTTCTTTCGGTTCCTGTACAAAGATTTTTTTTAGGCCACTGTTTTTATGTCACTACCGAAGAATTTACACGAGTACAAAATGTCGTAACGAGGTTCACTCGTTTGGGGTCGGAAGTGACAGAGAGAGAGAGAGTAGGAAAATTTCTGCCTAAACAATTTCGGCTGATCTAAGGGAAGTAATTCGTGGATTTTCGTCTGCATCCTACGATATAGCAGTCTGCTTTCTCACAGCTTTGTTGACGAAGTTATCTGGATTCGTACGGGTTCTATTTCTATCTCTTGGTTCTGATCGGTCTTCTTGACGCAGGACAACCAACAGACCAGACCAGCAAATTCCAACAAGCCGTCTATTCCGCGTTCTGCCGCGTTCCGATCTCCGATATGACTAACTCAAGCGTGCGGGCAGCTTATATAGAGAGAGGCGGAGCTAAACCATCTTTAGGCACCCCCTGAATTTTAATATGCAAATCGCCTTTGACCACCATGCAAGCTTTTCTGGCCCCCGAAACTCAGCAGGAACCCAGTTTTCAAGAGATACTAAAATCGATTCGGACCTCCTGCTGGGTCTTCCGCAGCCAACGCTTAAGTTTTGCCAAAACCACTTATCCTGTCTGGTTGAATTCCGCCATTCAAACAACCCAAAAGTCCAATTCGCCATTTATCACAAACTTTACTTTAACGAATCCGTCTCTTAATCACTCTGGAATTATTACATTTAATTAACTAATAACTCAACCCCAGAAACAATTATTAGAGAAAAAAAAAAGAAAAAAAAAAAAAAAAATAAACTTATTTCTGGAATTACCCAGAATCCAAATTCTTTACACCAAATAATTAGCACCTTCATCCTAATCTCTTCTCTCTCTGTTCTATGTCACACTGATGAAATTGTTGAACTGAGTACAAGTCCACTGTTTCAGGTATTGCTCTTGTTTGCAATATGATTTGAACAAAACTGACACCAATGATCTCAGAAACTAGTCATTGTTAGGTAGACCACATCACTTCACAGTATTGGAAAGGTTTAAACTGATAATTTTAACATTTGACAAACTGTTTTTGTTTCTAAAACCAAGAATCAGTTGTCAATTCTGAAAGTTGCTTCAATCGTTACTGTTCTTCTGAGGGTGTTTCTACCAACTACGTCTAAGACTTCCTCAGAACAAAAACTAAAAAAAAACTGTGGAGTGAGATGCAGAAAAAGAAGCCTCTGGCCCACAGGAGACAACAGAGGACCTTGTTGTTGCTTTAACAAAATTATATGTTTTGAATGGTTTTCTTTTTTCAATAAAATGTGTTAAAAGTTAGTAAAATGTTGTAGAGCATTTACATTATTTGGACTGTTTTCCTCATTTTCATTGCCATATTCCCAACGTTTCAGACATTGTACGCTCCGGCCTTCTTCAGGTGATTGGATCTCTGTGATGAGGTATTATGATTACTTGCATTATTTACATTATTCGGGCTGTTATCCTCATCTCCATTGCCATATTCACAACGCTTCAGTCATTGTACGCTCCGGTCTTCTCTAGGTGATTGGAATTTCAGATCAAACCCTTTATTTTGTCCGCCAGGGAAGATTGTACTAGGGTTCAGTTCGAAATTCCAATCACCTGAAGAAGGCCAGAGCATACAATGGCCGAAACATTGTGAATATGACAATGAAGATGAGGATAACAGTCAAAATAATGTAAATAATCATAATACCTCAGATATAGACAGATGTTGTAGAGCAGTATTTATCTAATCAGAGCTTGCAAGAAAAGTGTTTATTTTTAACTTGGGGCAGAGGGGACTGGAGTGGAATCTCATTCATGACTAGATGACAATTTTAAATGGGTGGGGAGAAAAGGTGAAAATCTGAGATCTCAAGGGGAGACATTAACATGGGACTCTTAGAAACAGTGTAAAAGAATTTGGCCCTTGTCCGAGAGAGAATCCAGTACAATTTGGCACTTATTGCAAAGTTCTTTCATGATTATATGGAATAAAGTGTCTTTTGAAAAAGACAAATATATTTTTAATACCTTCATCTTTGTAACCTTCCTTTTGTTTTATAAGTACCCCACACACCATACAAATAAGACCCCCTTTTTGTTGCTACTGAATGTCCAATCTGACACTAATTCTTATAAAAATAATTTCAGATTTTACAGGTCGCTATTGTTTAGGTGTTAGTTGCTGTGTCAGCTGTTTTTCAGCATTTTCGAATATTAGTAAGACATACCTGGCCTCAGCTGGGGTAGTTTCAAAATAATATTAAGTTCAAGCCCCAGACGGCCACCCCAAGCATTACCCTCAAAAGGGTACTTGGGTCTGTTTGGGTGTATCAACCAATGGGGTCAGTAGAAACAAAAAAAATCTGTGTTCCGACACTAAAAATGGCGTGGTTTCGACACATTACAAGGCACAACAGCCTGTGCAAGGCACTGTTGAAGGTGGGTGTAGGAGAGGACGCCAACGCAAAAAAAAAAAATGGTTGGACAATGTCAAACAATGGACAGGTATGACTGTACAGAATTGATAATGGCTTCTGTTGATAGAGAGTTGTGGAAAAGTGTTAGGGCGTTTTTGTTTGGGTATCATTGAATGGGGTCAGTAAAAAAAAAAAAAATCCATATGCCAGCAGTAAGTTCAATCACAAATTTGTATAAACAGGCAATGTAGTCATGAAAAAAGGGGGTGAGAAATCCAACCTTCCCTTCGCAACAGGAGAAATGCACTTTTGCTCACCAAGTTCAAAAATTGTTCTGTCCTTGGTAAGCAAAAAGGAATGGCCTTTTATTCACTGAGCGATTTTTCTGATTAGCCATTCAGGGAAGGAAAGAACATTAGCAGAGTTTCTCTGATGCCTAAAGTACCAGATTTTTGCTCACTATTTTCTTTCATTCTCCTTTGGTAGCCCATGCAGAAAACACAAACTCTTTTTCGACGTAGGTGATTTTCTCTTTTATTACAGTCTTCTGCATTTGGATCTGCCCTACGATTACAGAAGTCAAGGGAGATGATGATGATGCTAAGGGAGATAACTCATCAATTCTTTGTCAATTTATCTTTGTCACATCAGAAACAGAATGAACTTTGTATCCAAACTATTATTTAAAAAATTCTGACCATCATTCAAGACAGTGATTTAACCTTTTTATATCCATTGTTTTACTGGTGGAATATTTTTTTAAGACATTTTATTTTGGATACCAGAGGAGCATTATCCGTTATGATTTTGTAGCGACTGCTATGCTTTCCACACCCACAATTTATTTGTCTGCGATTCTCTAGTAAATCTATACTGTCTTTCCATAAAACAATTTAGCAATCGCAGTCACCACTTTGAATTTTTCTGCCATGAACTTGCTCACATGTTCTTTGTTACAAAATCAGTGATTGGTCGAATTTTAGCCAATCAAACATTTTTGTGCTGAATCAATTTTCCCGCATTGTCGCCTGGAGCCAACCAGCAGCTTTATAAACAAGTGGTTTGTTTCCACAACTTTCAGTAGTGTCCAGCTATTTACGCCTGTCTACACAAATCCACGACTTTACTCACAACGCACACACAGACACAGATTTTTGTATCACATTACACATATTCTTCCTCTCTGTGACTAAGCCAAGTTCATGAACCAGAACTCTCTTTCTTACTCAAAACAACACACTTCTTAATTAACTGTATTCTATTCTAACACCAGACTCTATTCAACATAGAATCCTGAACATTCTTATTCTAGAGATATTCTTTTGAACATTCAATCTTAATCAGAATGCAGTTGAAGGGAAGCGACTTTTTCTCCCTTAATTACTACACAACATTACATGATTGTTTTGTATGTTATTGTTTCAATATATATTTTATTGTTGATGCACAATTGGAGTCTCATAGTGTTTTATCTTGAGTCGTTAAATGTAAAAAATGTCGCATTTACAATTTTTTCTATAACATAAACAGAAAGACTAAAAAATAATTCTCCTTTGGCAGACCACAGATAAAACACAAACTCTTTTTTGAGGTAGGTGATTTTCTCTTTTGTTACAGGATCATTACTCGGCAATTAAGGCAACCCGAAAAGAGGAATCACCAAGAGATATTGAGCAATTTTCCCATGGTATTGCTGTTAAAACCCACTTTAAATTGACCATGTGTCACATTTGCTAGCAATGTGGGCCCACTGAAAAATCACCCACTTCTACTCGTTCTTTGCATATATTTTTATAACTTGCTGATATTTATCTCCAACCATGGCTTCAAAAAAAAAAAAAGTGCTCCTGAATGTGTAAAAGGCAAATATAAAAATTTGTGCATAATATATAAATTACACTTGATTTCCATTATATTTTCTTTTTATTAACCAACATGTACTGATTTCCAGGTGATTTTAAAGGTAGGATAAAGAACTTACCTGTTGAGATGAGTGTATTCTAACCCTAATCAGGCAAAAATCGCTTATCCAGCACTGAAAAAGGTCTCAATCATACCGGATTACTAAGGGTCAGCCAGTGTTTATAGTAGATAGGTTTTTATAGAAGTAGATAGGTTTGCCTATCGCTTGCTTCACACTCCTCTCTGGTCTTTTGAACAGGAGTAGAGATTTATCCTTTGTTTTCTCTTTAGGATTGGGTTTCCATTTCCTTCTAAAGTCTACTTCAACTCTACACTTCTAACATCTCTGAAATTTTATTTACTATTTATTTATTTATTTTTTATTTATTTATCATCCTTCAGTAGGCATAGATAGGTTCGTCTATTGTCCAGTTCCAACTCACCTTACCCCAGGTCTTTTGAACAAGAGTAGAGATTTATTTCTTATTTCCTGTTTAGTACTATAGTTTTATTCACTAATTAAATGTTGACATCTTCAAGTCTAGAGTTATCTGTTATCTTTCCCACATAGCTGCCAAGAATTTCACTTTTTGCCTTTACATACAACTCCACAGTAATACTCTACCTTGAGTGGCTCTTAGGCCTTGTATTGGCTGAACATTAGCAAAAAAAAATTTAGCAATGAAAAATTGCTAATCCTAACTTAAAGACTATTCAAAGGTTTTCCTACACAATGAAAGATCTTTTTTTTTCTGTAAAACAAAATGATCAAATATTCAGTTGCCTGGTCAGATACATTCATAAAAATTCAAAATAATTTCCCTGAATTATTTATCAATGACCAAAAAGGGGAAAAAATGTCAATGCCTTTGAGTTTTGTTATTTAATAAAGTTTAAAAATTCAGGTACAATATTTTAATAAATTATATAGTAGACAAAATAAAATATTTAGTGTAAAATTGAATTTGTTCTGATCTACAAATTTGAATCGGTTCAGATCTACAAATTTGAATCGGTTCATAGCTACCAAATTTGAATCGTTTCAGAGCTGCCAAATTTGAATCGTTTCAGAGCTACCAAATTTGAATCGTTTCAGAGCTACCAAATTTGAATCGGTTCAGAGCTACAAATTTGAATCAGTTCAGAGCTACTAAATTTGAATCGGTTCAGAGCTACAAATTTGAATCAGTTCAGAGCTACCAAATTTGAATCGGTTCAGAGCTACAAATATGAATCGGTTCAGAGCTACCAAATTTGAATTGGTTCAGAGCTACCAAACTTTGTCAGTTTCAGAATGACAAACCAATTAAAGAGAATAAAACATTAAAAGTTTATTGAAAAATCATTGCAACTGAAAATTCAAGCTTTGTTTAAGGTAAACAAAATTAATCAATTAACCACTGAAAGTTAGAGTCTGGTTTAGTATATCATTTTCAAGGTAAGTATTGTATTTTCTGGCTTACAAGACGCACTTTTTTTCATAAAAAAAATACCCTAAAAAAATATGTGTGTCTTCCAAGACGAAATGCAATAACCAGGCTCAAGTAAGCTTGGATGGTCACTTAATTGGCTTAACTGATAGAAACATGGATTTAGATGTTGAGCCATTACATTATAATGTTAGCTATCTAATTCAGCCTTTTATATGATATAACCTGAGTACTTAGCTGTTACAAGTATTACCAAGACTATAAACCATCCTGGAGCCAAGCCACAAGCTTAAACATGATCTGTTTACTAGCAGCAGCAGGAGCCATTCTGCTCTTGACTAGTATGTCATTGCCATACAAACAAAATCGGACGAGTAATTAATGTAAACAATATGTGGCGCCAGTGTGTGAGGGACACATGGCGAACATGTTGTTGTATGAGAATGACTTTTTTTTCTTAGAAATTTATTTCAAATATTAGGGTGCATCTTCCAAGCCACAGCGTCTTGTAATCTGGAAAATACAGTAATTGTGAATATACTTTTTAATTTATTCAAACTAGCATTCTCTTCTTGATTGTTATAGATATGATTATTATAGGTGCAACATTTCAGCCATGTACCCACTGGCCATCTTCAGGTGTTCATCTATTATTCTCATTTTAATGATTGTAGATGTTATTATAGGCAGAATGTTTCAGCCAAATTCCCACTGGCCATGATCAGGTATCCATTTTTTGGGGGCAGGGGTGGTATAGAACATCTACGGATTATTGTGTTATTTTGTCCTTGTTATTTTTGTTTGTGCTCATTAAATATGTATTACTATCATCTAGCAGTTCTGTGTTCAATCTCTGGATCAGGTAGTGAATTAATAAGTGTCATCACAGGGAGAAAATAATACAATAATCAACATATGTCCAATATCACCCAAACAATGGACACCTGATGATGGCTTAAGGCTACTTGGATGAAACGTGTCTATAGTAACATCTGTAACAACGAAGAGAACAATAGTTGGAAATAATTAAAAAAAATTATATTGACAATTACTCATCTCAGAAATGAAACACTAGATTATAAAAACCAGGAAAAACTTGGGTCTTCAGGTCTGCAAAAAAAAAAAAAATATGGAGTCTCAAAAGGACAATTTTTCCCTTGACATTGTTATTATTTTAATTACAATCACTGGCAATGTTTATTATTTTAAAAAGTAATGATTAGAATTGGAATAAAACCTAAAAATATGAAAATGAATTTATACATTTTCTTTATTTATTTATCATATTGTTTATTGATTCAAACTTCATAAAATGGTCAATAATAAGGATTTCCTTAAAGTTGGTTCACATATTTTAATAAATTAGTAAATGTTTATAAATTTATGAATAAAACAGTTTTCATATTTATTTCTTTATAAATTGGTTAAGGATTGATATCACATGACATTAATTTTAATTGTATTAATTTTTAAAATGTTGTAAATATAAAATTATTCTTGTAAATAAATGATCTAATAAATACTGTTTAATATTTTTGCTATAAATTTTCAAGAACCAAAAAAAAAAAAATGTATAAATTCACTTTCATCGTGTGTTTAGGTTTGATTTCAATTCTAATCATTGATTTAACATTGCCAAGGAGTGAAGGTAGTTAGCAGTGTCAAGGTAAAAACTGTCCTTCTGACATAAAAATTTTTTTTGCTGGCACAAAGATCCAAGTTTGTCAAAAGCAGTATGAAACTGCTATAATAAACAAAGGTCAAAACTATCTGACACTGAATATAAAGGCTCCAAAAATACACCAATTTTAGGGTGGTGGTACATTGGAGTTAGTTAAATATGTACTACTGTCATCTAGTGGTCATGAGTTCAATCCCTGGACCAGGTAGTGAAACTATACACTGGTTCAGCAGGAACAAACAATAATTGACATGACATTGACAAAATAATACAACTATCAACTAATATCCAATATGTTAAAAAAAAAGAAACAAAAATAACAATGAACTGATGATGGCAATAGGGTACTTGCCCGAAACATTATATATGAAAACATCTGTAATAATGAAGATGAAAAAATAGTTTGAATAAATTAAAGTCTGTTTCTTTTTACTTGGAATTGTTTTATAAAAAAATTCCTCATTTGTCACTTGTTGTAGTCAGCATGTTTATTAGTAAAATAATGCACATCTCAAGTGCTTCAGGTCATTTGAAATGAAATTGTACCTCATTCATCGTCATACAAGAGATTAGACATTACATAGCACACTCTTTCATCCATGGCTAATTTCATTTTTCAGCCCAGAAAGAAAAAACTGTATGACTTCAGATACATGATGAAGAAAGAAGGTTTGGAGACATGGACACTCACAGAACATTGAAGAAATGAGAAAAAAAAGCAGTAATTAACCTATTCAACAATTCTAAACAAATGAATAAAGGAACAAGTATCACAAAGAAGGATTCAAAAGGAGAAAAATAGAAGTTGTGGAGAACCATGATCGCTCATATTCTGAAGAGACATAGCACACAGAAGCTAGTGATGTTTAAATCTTTGTGCTTGAAAAAAAATGGTCTATCAAAAGGAGAGTTATTACCTTGACACTATGATTTCTGTATATACAGGTATATCTTGGCAATGTTTATTTACAAGTACGATTCAATATTTATTATTTAGTATCTGTCTATATTTCTGGCATGAGGTATTATGTACACTATTTACATTATTCGGACTATTGTCTTCATCTTTGTCACCATATTTATTACAATATTTCGGCCCTTCAGTATCTGTCTATATTTCTGACATGAGGTATTATGTACACTATTTACATTATTCGGACTATTGTCCTCATCTTTGTTGCCATATTTGTTACACCATTTTGTTGTACGCTCTGGCCTTCTTCAGGTGATTGGAATGTCAAACTGAACCCTTTATTTTGCTCACTAGTTCCACGTGCCATGTCTAATGGATGTCAGTTATCAGTTATATGTTAATTCCCCTCTCCAAGTTTTCCACTGCCTTAACCAGGTATTGAACTCACACTCTTTGGGTCCTGTCACTGAATCTAACCAATGCCTTTATCCACTGTGCCATGTGTCCTTCAGCAACCAGTTTTTTTACCAGTGCTCATATTGCAATTTTTGCTGTTATCATTCAATGTTTTTACCAGAGCTCATATTGCAACTTTTGTTATTATCACTTTTCTCTGGTACTCCTTATTATTGGTTCCCATATTGTATTCATTTCTATCCTTGGTCGGTTCAGGAGATATATTTTATATTTCATTCCAACCACGGAAGAACTTTTGGATCATACAAATGCATCAAATTTTGTAACAAATATATTACAAAGATGAGGACAATAGTCCGAATAATTTATTATTTAACTTTTATAAAGATTTAAATCTGAAAAGAAATCTTTTTATTCAGAAATTTATAAAAACATAAAAAATTATCTACAAAACAATATTTATTATTTACCTTTTTATAAATAAGTATGAGAACAAATTCTTTTTATTCAGAATTTTATAAAAATATCAATCACCTATAGAACAAGTATTTCAATAGAATTGGTTAAAATATTTTTATAATCTTAGAAATATAAAATTATTCTTGTAAATAAGCAATCAAATAAATAATGTTTTATAGTCATTGTATTAAAATTAATGCAATATATTATTCATTATTTATCAATTTATAAAAAAATGTGAAAATAATTTTCTATTAATAAATTTATAAACATTTACTAAATTATTAAAATATGCAAACCAACTTCAAGGAAATCCTTATTATTCATCATTTTATTAAGTTTGAATTAACTGGCAATTCCTGTAAACAATAGTATTTATTATTTTTGTCAATTCTCATGACCAAAGAAAATGTATAACTTCACTTTCATCATATATTTAGGTTTTATTCCAATTCTAATAATCGCTTTTTAAAACAATAAACATTGCCAAAGAGTGAACGTAGATGAATTATACATGTATAAATTCACTTTCATCATATGTTTAGGTTTTATTTCAATTCTAATCATTGCTTTTTAAAATAATAAACATTGCTGAAGAGTGAAGGTAGATGAATTATACATGTATAAATTCACTTTCATCATATGTTTAGGTTTTATTTCAATTCTAATCATCACTTTTTAAAACAATAAACATTGCCAAAGAGTGAAGGTAGAAAATTATACATGTATAAATTCACTTTCATCATATGTTTAGGTTTTATTCCAATTCTAATCATTGCTTTTTAAAACAATAATCATTGCTGAGAGAATCAAAAATCTATACATTAATAACGGTGTCAGGGAAACAACAGTCATTTTCATACCATTTTTTTGTGGATGCAAAGGTTACACATTGCCAGTGTTAGAATCTTTTCTCTCCTGAAAATTTATCAAATTTTAGTATTTAATTAATTCCAATTTTGTATGGATGATTGTGTAGCATTTATTTCCTGGTGTTGTGGAGGTTTATTGCAAATTCCCCCATTTAATGACAAGTCTTTGTTTTGATTCAAGTGATCACTACTGGCACCAGAAATAATTTCCCTGTTGACATTTGTACCATCAGATGTCTCATGGGTCAACATGTGTTTCTTCAGATGAGAATTTTGAGAAAACTTGGAGCCACAAATATCACAGCAGACACATTTTTCCCCTGTGTGTGTCCGCATGTGAACTTTCAAATTTGAATTCAAAGCAAATTTGGAACCACAAATGTCACAAGTGAATGGTTTTTCTCCACTGTGCACCAACATGTGCCGCTTTAGATGAGCATTTCTGGAGAATTTGGAACCACAAATTTCACAGTGGAAAAGTTTTTCTCCAGAATGAGTTTGGATGTGGCGCCTTAAAGCTGAAGGATCTGAAAACTTTGATCCGCACGACTCACACTGAAATGGTTTTAAACCTGTGTGAATGCGAATATGTTTTATAAACGTTCCTTTAATAGAAAACTTTGAACCACAAATATCACAGTGAAAGGGACGTTCTCCAGTGTGTGTCCGAAGATGTAATTTTAAACTTGAATTTAAAGAAAACTTGGATCCACAAATGTCACAGTGAAATGGTTTTTCTCCAGTGTGAGTAATGGAGGTGATTTTTCAAATGTGAGCCATGAGAAAATTTGATTGATAAAACATCACAGAGAAATGGCTTTTCCAGTGTGAATTCGTAAATGTTGGTAAGGTGGAATTGTCTGAAAATTTTGATCCACAAACATCACAACTATATGGTTTTTCCCCTGTATGAGTTCGCATATGACTCCTTAAATGTGATTGCTAATGAATTTGACTCACTAAAAATTCACAGGAGTATATTTTTTTCTATTTGTGTGAAAGTATATGCAGCTTCAGTTGAACTCACCGTAAATCTGGATCCACAAAATTAACACTGGAATGGCTTTTTCGGAATCTGCTTTGTGTATTGACATATGTTTTTTCAGTAGAGGCCGTTTTTTTTTTTAAAATTTAACAAGTGACACAACAGAATGAAGTGTCACTGGTATGCATCTTCATGTGATGTTCAAAACTAGGAGAGTCTGTAAAACTTTTTCCACACACCACACAATGAAGGTGGCTTTCTTCAGTTTTGACTTTCACTGCTTGTTTTGATTTGGAACTTTCCAAAGAACTAGAAGCTCTCACTTTATTCCTAGCTTTTTTTGCCAGTTTTTTCCATGATTGCTATTTAATGCACACACGAACACACAAGATTTTATTTTTTATTTTTCACCTGTGTACTTGGCCTGAAAAAAAAATAATTGAAAAGCATTTTTGTAGAAAGTATTGTTGTAATCAAACATATTTTATATCCATCAAGTTTGTCTCAATAATCAGGATTTGATTTAATTAGGTGGCCTGCCATAATTGATAGTGTTGCATTGTTAGATCCGCAGCATTTATGTATTTGCAGAATTTCCATTTCTATTTAAGATGATCTCATTTACAGGAGTTACCACTGGTATTTTTAACTGAACCTGCAAATAAAATAAAATAAAATAAAATAAATGCTTTTATAAGAGCCAAAATACAGGAAAATTAATTACCTGATTTGCTGCCTTATTGGATGCAGATTTTATTTTTTTTTCAAAATTATCCTGCATCCAATACAGCAGTATCATGTTTGAGAGGGACATGAAGATCACAAAAAAGTGAGTTTTACCAAGAATCAGTGCATGTATAGGACTTAGCTCTGAAACTAGCATTCCTGGAAGTGGACAAACATGATATCAATAAAAATATCAGTCTTTTTCACCGCAAAAAGCAGCTCAAATTTCCTAGACTAATTTATGGTCACCGGCAAGAAAAAGAAAATTTCGAAGGTTCTAAAAAAAATATAATTAAAAAGATCTTTTGGTCTTTCCTCTCAATAATGACAAAGATTTTAATAGTAAAACTTTGTTTTTATTAAAATCAAATACAGGACATTTTTCCATCCTGTATGGTCATTTTTGGCGAATCTTTGGATGCATGATTCTTGAATTTTAATAAATTGAAAATACCTTTCTTTACAGATATTGATTTTTTTTTTATTGAAAACAAAGTAGTTCCCAGATGTTCAATTTAAATGTGACTTATAGTAAATAATGTTAAAGTGTGGAAAGTAAATGCCAAAAAAAAAAAAAAAAAAAAGAAAAAAATGCGGATTAAAAAAGAAAAAAAGTGTTGGACAATCGGTGTTTTTTTTTTATTTGTTGTTAAAAACATTTAAAACATTTTCCGGGAGAAAAAAATAAATTAAATTTCTACCTAGGATGTTCCATTCGTCAGAAGTTAAAGAAAAAATTACATTATGAAAGTTTTCAAATAATTATGTCGTAATTTTAAATTATAATTCACTTACTTAAGTAAAAGAAAAACTTTGTTTTATTTTCGCTGGGGAACCAACCACAAAAATGAGGCAATTTTTTTTTCAATTTTCTTCTCTAGATAACTTTACAAATTATTAAAAATAAAATAGATTTTCCAATCAGTTTGATGGCTACATAATTATCATTCATTAATTAAACTTACCTTTGTATTTTTTGTAAGAAACGAAAGAAAGTCAACACTTGTTCCCAAAATAAGTGAATCTTTCTTTGTAATGTAAACAGTCCAAAAAAAAGTCCATTTATTTAATAAATTTGATAAAATTGTTACGTGGTTAAAAATGTCGTCTTTGGATTTTTTTCTATTTTTGTGAAGCGAATAAAGAGAAAATTGGAAACAAAAAATAAACAAGAAGGAAGATTGTAAATAATATGAAAAATCAAGAAAAAGGTTGTTGTTTTTTTTTTTTTGCTAAGAAAATAGTAGTCGGCTGGTGAATGTAATACCGGAAATTGCCGGTGTAAAAATGACTTTAGTCCCTTTACAAGAAAGACTAACTTTTCCAAATAATAATAAACTCCTAAACAATATTTGTAAAGATAAATGAAGCTTTTATGACGGGATACATTTTGTTTCTATGGGTGACCATAGGAACAAGAACAAAAGAATGAGTCTTAAAAGTAGATTAAAAACTCGACTTTATGGAATTTATAAAGGATCAGCTTTTCTACAGAAACGTACTTTACCCAGAAATTTTATTTTCCAAATTTTTTCCATCTTACTATAGAATAAGCACTCCAGTTCACAAATATCTTTTTTTTTTCATTTTTAAAATTTCGAGTGTTCAATTTGTTATGTAAATTCATTGTGTAAATTGATTCTACGCACCCCCCGCGCTCCAGTACTCTTACCACATCATAAATAAAACTTATTGATTCTAACTTACAAAATTTAAAGTTAAAATTAAAAAGTTAATTTTGATATTATTTAAGTCAAATTCATACTTAGCTTTTTTTTTCTGAGTTGTGTTAAAGCAGGGGTGTCCAAACTTTTTCCAAAGAGTGCCAGATTTGATGAGGTGGATATCTAAGAGATCCAACCATTCTGTTTGGCATTCTTTAAACCATTAAAATTAAATACTAATGAACTTTCTTATGAAAATTTTGTTACAAATGGTATATTTTCATTTCTTCACATGAATGACAAATAAATCTAAACAGGTCTTACCAAAATCACTCAGGGTTACACTTCCAGAGGGCAGCTGCACAATGCTGCTGCCATCTGTTGATAAAACACGAAATTGCATTTCTTACATGTGTACTTTATATACTCTGATTGATAATACTGGCGTAAAGGATACATTCTATGACAGGGGATGGAGTCTATATAAAATTTGACTGCAGACTGTAATTGGCCCTGAACCGGATTTGGACATGCCTTTGTTAAAGTAAGACTTACATACAATATTTCAATTATTTTTAAAATTGCCTTGAAGTATGAATTTAAAATGAATCATAGTCTTGTTTACTTTATCTTTTATTAGTATCTTTTAAATTTTTCTTATTATAATTATTATTATTATGATACTACTACCACTACCACAGTTAATTAATATTATCATTACTATTATTATTATTATTTGTCTTGTGTAGGGGAGGATCTTTTTAGTAGAGACTTACATATCAAACTGACCCACCTCTTAAAGCTTAACAAATCATGATATATATATATATATATATATATATATATATATATATATATGTTAATGTATTAAATGAATATATATAACTTGGCTTCAATCACTTTCCCACCAACACAATGAGATTATCTTCAAATGCAGACACAAACATTGACTCAAAGTCACAAATTTTCAAGAGACTTATCCTTGGGAAATCTGAATTATGAATGAACATAGGACAATACATGTGGCCACTATGTAGGATTAATCATGTAGTTTTGTGTATGTATATATAAGTATATATATGTACATGTTTGTGTATGTGTATATCTTGGGTTAAATAGAGATGGGTATATATATGCACTTCTATGTGGTGTTTTTATGGATATATGGATGTATATTTGTATAAGTATGTGAGATATATGTACTTATTATGTATTGATGTGATATATATATATATATGTTTCTGTTGTTGGAATTAGGCTCACCCTCAATATACTAACCAATGGAAAATACATAAGTTTTCTAAATATAGTAGTACAGATTTTTAAAATTTGTTTATATATTCTCAGTTGATTTAATTCTTTGGTTTAAATTTATGTACTATTTTATTTTTTCTTCTTCACTTTTTTTATATATGAGTTTTTTACCTTTATTTGATTCTATCTTATCATATTATTATTATCATTATTATTATTATTATTAATCTTGTTATTCTCATTTGTATTATTGTTTTATCATCATTTTTATCTAGAAGAGAAGTATTTCCTTTATTTTGGTTAACTTTTAATAGGATTTTCTTGGGTTTTTACTTATTATAATTTTTTCTGTTTTTAAAAATATATAATTAAAATACACATATATGTATGTATATGTGTATGTGTGTATATATATATATATATATATGTATATGTGTACATGTGTGTATATATATGTATATGTTTGTTTATATATATATATATGTGTGTGTGTGTGTGTGTATATGTGTGTGCATATATATATATATATATATATATATATATATATATATGGTGGGTGTGTATGGCTATGTACATATGTGTGTATTTATATAAATTCTAATAGAATTTTTTTATTAAAATTTTTTCTTTTGTTTTTAAAAAATATAATTAAAATATATATATATATATATATATATATATATATATATATAATCATTTATCTGAAAATTATAACATAAAGATGTTATAAAATCTCTACAAAAATATCCATTTTGTTTCAACACCTCTGGTGTCTTATCAAGTGATGGTGCTGAATGTAGAATAAAGGGTTTTAAAAAGTTCAAATCAATCAAACCCCCCCCCTCACTAGGGGAAACACTGTTACATAAGCTGGAATGACTAATCAGATTACTTAGCATTTTCCCTATATATATATAATATTGGTTGGTTTAAAAATAATGACGTAATAATGTCGTTTTTTGACGTACTTTTCTACGTCAAAAAATGACATTCTTACGTCATTATTTTTGCACCAACCTAATATTAGTGGTCAATATATATATATATATATGTGTGTGTGTGTGTGTGTGTGTATGGCTTTGTATATATATGTGTATTTATATAAAAAATGTTTCTTGAAAAACATTTTTCTTATTCCTTTTTTAAAAAAATTCTTTACATCACTTCTTTGTCGTAATGTTTGAACTTTTTGAACTTTGATTTGTAATCATCATTTTTTTTAAATATTAATGTTGAATGTCATAATCTGATTGTAGACACATTTTTGTTTGTATCCCGCATGTATGTTTTCCTTTTTCTCCCCCCCCCCCGTCTAATTTCTATATATATTTCTCCTTTCTGTTTGGTGTGAATATATCTCTTTTTTTTCTTTATTTCTTTTATATTACACTGTTACTATGTCTATTAATTAAGATGGTGTGAATAAATTTATCTCTTTTTTTCTTTTTTTTTTTATTACACTGTTATTATGTCTCTTTATTGAGATAGTGTGAATACATTTATCTCTTTTTTCTTTATTTCTATTTTGCCTTTCCGATTTTTCCTTGCCTATCTTTCGTCTTCCACTCTCTCAATCACCTTATCCCTTTCGAGAGATATATATCTCCTTCAACCCCTCCTGCCACCAATTTAAACCCGCCTCATCAAACAAGTGTGCACATAAATTAAAAATGATAATACATAATTCTTCTTATGCCTTGAATATTTGTCACCCATTTATTTGTATGAAAATGGTCAATCTGAGGAATTAGAATCGAATTTCGATCCTAAGGAAATAAATTATAATCATCATGAAACATTAAGCTTGTCTGTTTATTAATAATAAATAATCATTTGCTCTGTTTTTACATTGAGCTCTCTGGATTATATCCTCCTTGGAATTATCCATACGGATTACCAAACACATCATTAACTATATATATACAAGCTCACTAATTAACCTCTTTTGCAACAGAGTCTACCCCACAAAGTAGCAGCAAGACTCCATTAGTCTAGTCTATGTATACCCATTGGATTTGATTTTGATCCTAATGTAAATATATTAGCTTATTTTCTCAATATAGTCTTTCTAAAGCTTAAGCTCAATCCATTAATCAATAAGACTTTTCAGAAAACCTCCACTTAATGACGACAGCCACCCAATTTATTTACACTGTTTACATTCTTCGGACTGTTGTTCTCATTTTTGTTGCCATATTAATGATGTTTCAACCGTTGTATGCTCTGGCTTTCTTCATGTGATTGAAATTTTGAATTGAACCCTTTATTTCGTCCTCAAGTACACATGCACCAGTGGATAAAAGCATTGGTTGAATCCAGTGATTTCACCCAAAGTGTTGTGAGTTCAATACCTGGCTACAGCAGAGGTGAACAAAAACTTGGAGAGTTGAGTTACTAAAGGGAATTAACTGATACTGAAATATCTGGAAGAGGCATGTCATGTGGAACTAGAACAATCTAGCCCTTTGAATGAAATAAAGGATTTGGTTCAAAATTCCAATCACCTGATGAAGGACAGAGCTTACACCAGTTGAAACATCATGAATATGGAAACAAAAATGAAGATAACAGTTTGAACATTGTAAATAGTGTAAATAATTACAATAACTCATTTCAGAAATATAGAAAGAAATCACCCAATTTACTATCATTAATCACAACTTCCAAACTGAAATGGCTGAATGATCACTGTGGTAATTATACATGAAGTAAACTATAATGCTAAATCTGTAAGTACATTGTCACCAATACAATTTGCCTTTTTCCAAGTGCTTTTAGTTGACTCAGGCTTGAAGAACATCATTAATTTTGTTTATATTTCAGATATTAAAATGGGCAGTATAACTACTCCAAGTATAAAAGTTAAATTACACTCCTTTATGTTGAACATAGTTTATCTGATTTACTGCAATATTTGTGACGGAGACAACCATGTTGGTAAAACTGGCTCTGAATTTAATCTCCAATTTAACAATCATGAGAAGGTAACAAGGGACAACTCTAATTATTCTACACAGCAGTTCAACTTAACTAATCCTAATACAGGTCGGTACCATTAAGCCACATACCAGTAAACCACAATGAACCCCAAAATTTTTGTCATGTTCCTATTAGAATCATAATTATCCATGGATCCCAATTTGAAACAAATTCAAACTTGATTGTGACACTTTTTTTAAAGACTGATTTTTTCTGTGTCATCTTTTATTTGAATAAATTCTTTGAGTTTTAATATCTCCAGTATATCTGTATTTTCTCCAGGTATTTCAATGTTATTATAAATTTATTTTTATTTTCCATTACATACATTTCCATTGCAAATTTATTAAAAACTAGCAGTAGAGCCTGGCGTTGCCCGGGGATGTAACAGTAAGAGATAGATCAAGTATCGACCATCATAAAGACTGAAAAATAAAATTGGCAAAGATTATTGTTTAAGGTTGATGGACACACGTCTTAATTAGTTGTTTTTTTGTTTTGTTTTTTTTTATGAATTGGTCAAACCCAAACTCAAACAAAAACATTGTTTTCAATCGTTATGAGTCTACCTATTAAAGAGAATTTTATTATAAACAATTGTCTTGTAAATGGAATTTTAAAGCATTCTGAATGTAAAAAATAAAAAAAAAAGTGTGCAAGACAATAAGAAACACTACCTGCCAAAAAAAAAAGTGAAGTTTTGTTGAAATCTGTTGAAAAAATGTAGGAAATCCGATCCCATATATAAAAACAACACACACACACACAAACAACCTGGGTTTTTATAAGTATAACTTGATATGAGTTGTCCCCCTTTCATTCAAAACAAGATGCCTCTTAATCGTGTTTTCAAATTGATTTTGTGCAAAAACAATTGTTTTTCCAATTTTTGGTGCTTTCAGAACCACTGCAAGGTAATTTTACGTAGTCCTGTGAAGTTTTGTTGAAATCGGTTGAAAACTGTAGGAAATCTGATCCAATATATAAATGTACAGACACACACACACACAACCTGGGTTTTATAGTAAGTATGATGTTCTTTCATATTAATTTTGTAAAATTTGTATTGCATCATTACATTGCATAGAAACCTGTGCTTATATGTAGACATTACTACATTGTATTATTTATATTATTTTTATTAATACATTATAATATAATATATTGCAATGTTTTTATTCAAAATTTTAATAAAACTGTAAAAGAAAATTAATTGATGGATCTATAGACATGATGCTTTATAATTGGAATCATTTTAGGCCATTGTCTTTCAAATTTATTCACATTGGTGCAGATTTTTATGTTAAATTAAAGTATAGTTTTAATAAATGTTTTTCAAAATTGCCAATATTCAACTCTTAGTAGTGAATACACATTTTGCATGCTTAGCCACTGCATTACCCATTTTCATGGATAACTCCATGGACTTAACAAGCTTTGTTTTGGTGGTCTAAGCTGGCAATCCTTACATTGCAGCTCCCTTTTGATCTAGACCATGGACCATCTAAACTACAGATAGAAGTTTTGGACCCCAACCTGTATAGACAAATGTTAGATGCATCCTTTTACCACTTCCTTTGATTCTCAGAAGATCTGTAGAAAAACTGAAATCAATTCCATAATAACCACAATTTAGGATTAAACAAAAACCAAAGAATTATCAATGATTTTACTTTTAAAAAAAATTACAACTAAAACAGCTGCATCTTTTTTAAAGCATTAATAGATGAACATGATCTGAAGAAAAAAAAAACAGGAAGAAATGTCTCTGATTATAATTCCTATGATCAATGAATGTGTATGAATCTTTTTTTTTTAGTGAAGTATCATTTCATAGATGAAAATTTTCCTGGTGACAAGTAGAAATTACCTGTTATGTCAAGCAGTGTTTGTTGTGAATGTGGGTCTTTCCACATGTTGAACCTAAGAGAGAAAAGACAAGTATGAAGTTTGTTCTTCTTTTCTCTTGTCTTGGCTGAGGAGGAAGTGACATAGACTGTTTCTGATTGGTCACTTGCTATCTCAAGATCAGCAGTGGCAGTTCTTTATATGTCCTTTTTGTAAACACAATCAAATTTAAAACAAGGATCGCCTGCCGGAATAGGTATTATTGGAAAGTAGGATCTTTGGGTAAATAAATATAAAAAAAAAAAAAAAACTTGTTTGACCCCCAAGTCATAACATCACTGATGAGTTGATCATGTGCACATGTTGGAGTTCATAACAAATATATATGTATATATATATTTATATTTTACAAATATCTATTTTCATTCAATTTGCCAGAAATTCAAAAAATAATTTTGTACTGCTTGGTATTCATAAATTATTTGGAGGATCAAATTGATGGTGACGTTATGCCTCCATTCATCTTAAAAACGGGCCTCAGACTATATTAAGTGTTTGATGAGATAGTGAAAATAAATGGTGAGGGTCAAGTGGGGCGGCTGCCAAAAGATATTATATACTCTGCACCATGCCATTCAAGAAGGAGAACCCTGCAATGGCTGTTAGACAATTTCTGCAACCACGTCACACTTTACAACTCAACCTTGCTTTTTTAAAAATGCTTCAAGCTAATTTAAATCTATAAAATAAAATAGTTTTTATCAATGACGGTTTTTTTTTATTTTACAGGTTCGATTCCTGTTTTAGTTTGTTTATTTTTTTATGAGAATTTTTCAGATAAAAAGACCAGTAAATAATTTTAATACTGTTTATTATAAACAGAGCATTTACTTAAATATTTGTATCTATATAAAGAACATATAAACATAAAAAATGAAAAAGACAGTTTAGGTAATCTTGACTTGATAACTGATGTGATTGCCTTAAGCTTAGTAATGTTGAGTAGCTTATTGATAGAGATATGGTTGCTGAGGTATTTGGTAGTCATAAGTTTCATGATGCGGTTCTAGTATATACTGACCAAACATTCACTAGAGATTACGCTTATACATCAACATCTGAACAATGAAGTGCATAACAACTGATAAAAACAACCTGCAACTCAACTCCAGTTATGGTGTATGCGTATCTCGGTTACAAGCTATCTTCAGACAATAATGGAATGGTTTCATACATTGCATTGCTCTGTGTCAGGTATCTTTCAACAGGAATAGAGAAGTGCTAACATCAAAACGAGTTTGTCATCATTTGAAGGCTAAGATCTTTGACACTTATATCCTATACTCACATTTCTTTTTATGTGCTATGTCCTTTCAGGGTGTAGGTGATCATGGCTCTCCACACTTCCCTCTATTCCTTGCAGTTCTCAAGTTCCTTCCCTCTGCTACCTCACCCAGACCACGTTCTGTTATCCATTTGCTTAAGCCTGCTAGGTATGTCATGCATTGTTTTCCCTTGTCTATTTGACCTGTATCAGATTCTCCAGGCCCTACTTCCTCATTATGTGTCCCAGAAACTTCAGCTGCCTCTTCCTGATGTTAAGTACAAGCCTCCTCCTTGTTTACAAACTCTCTAAGACCTCCTTGTTGCTCACATGCTCAGTCCATGATATCCTTAGCCTTCTTCTGTAGAACCACATCTTCATCGCCTCAAGTCTTTTCCTCATCCTTGAGGAAATCGTTCGCTGCCGTAAAGAAGGACAGATGTCACGTAACAGCTCACCATTCTTTTCTTTGTTACCAAAGAAATCCTCCTGTCTTGCAATACTCTGCCCAGCTTTTGGAATGCATCCTTGGCCATCCCAATACGTCTACGGATCTCAGTGTCGCACTTACCATCCTCTGTCAAGACGCTTTCCAGATATTTAAACTTCCACATCTGCTTGATTCTAGAGTTCTGGACCTGCAAATTGCATTTTGGGCTCATCTTTTTACAGATGACCACACATTCTGTCTTAATGTTAAGAAAATGATCTAAATCATATAAACATTCAAATAAATCTGCACCTCCTGAAGAGTGGGTGTGATTCTACAAAACTCAGATTATTGTTAATGCTCTACCCTTTCATACTGACCACTATAAAGACTGCTTGCCTTAAATACTTCAGCTTTCAATTTTTAATACAATCTTTTTTTGAATTTTTATATTATATATATATATATATATATATATATATATATATATAAAAGACATGTTTTGTTGAATAATTTAGACCTGTTCTGTCTCCTTATTTTCAATTGGATCCTTTCATATTCACGGATAAGCTTTTTGTTGTCGTTATTGAAGGATGAGAGAAAATCACTGTGTTGATACATACTCCTTTTATTCTGAGTATTTTCAACATAGCACAGTGTCATCATCAGGGTACTGTTTATTGCAAGACAAATATTGTAGTGTTCATTACTGTATTTGAAATTCATTATTGTATCTGAAAGTTCTCAGAATAAAAGAAATATTTATCAACACAGTGATTTTCTCTTGTACTTCAATAACGACACCAAAATGCTTACCCGTGAATATGAAAATAAGTAGACAGAACAGTAGTCTAAATTATTCAATGAAACATGTCTCAATGAAAACATGCTGTCAATATATATATATATATATATATAATAAATCCTAAACAGCCAGGAACAACCTACCTAGGTTTCACTTAAATGGATCTTCAGGATAATCTGGTTAAAGAGGAAATGACACAAAACAATTTTTATTGATAAAAACGTGACAGATAGAAAAAAAAAACAAAAAAACAACAGAGCCTCTATTCCAATAACTAGGATTTCTTATGCCTGCACTTATTTAAAATCTCAGATCTTTGATTTAATTATTAGAGGTGGCTATTGCTAATTTTTCCTCCATACATAATAAGCAATACTTGTTCCCTGCTTTATACTTATGCCATTTTTTTTAGTATTTCCCATTTTAAAATGGGGTCAATACTATCTTCCTATTTAATATTCCATATGTATATAGACAGGCTAGTGCTGTGTTCGTAATTTTCATGCTGAAAGCTACTTAAATGTTTGTAGTAACACTTTTTGAAATTACCTTGGGTGGATCCTATGTAAAATTTAACTTTTTATTACTACTATTTGGTTTATTTCTGTGTATTTCAAATTTGTAAACCACACATTCTTATTGGCACCTGCCCTTAAGTGGGCAGGCATCCTTATTTCTATAGTTACATTTAGGGAGTTTGGAGTGTGGTTTGTCTATGATGTTTTCCCGTCATATTTATTAATTAAGTTAGCCATGTTTACCATACAACTATAACTTAATTTTTGTTGAAAATTTTGTACAGTATGCTTGTTGGGGCAAATTCTTTTTTAGTAATTTAAAAGATATCATTCCTATTTTAGTTGTAACAGTTAAATTATATGGGGGTGGGGAGATTAAACCATAATATCTTCCTGGCCCTATTTTTATGCTTACCTTGTGTGTTAGGGGAATTATGAGTATCAATATATATCAATTTACTTTTATGTCCACTATTTTCCAAGCCCTTTTCGTAATCTTGTTTATTTTGATTCAAAATATTATCACTGGATGAATTAGTAGACAATCTATAACTAATCCCATTAGGTATATGTTTTAAAACATGCGTGGGGTGGTTTGAACCTACATCTATATAACATGGCTGTTGGTTGTTTTTCCTAAATGGAGAAATTGTACCATTATGTAAATCGAGGGTAATGTCTAAATAGTCTGTAACTTTTAAATTACTTTGTATTTCTAATTTAAATCCAAATTTTTTGAACATCCAGTGTAACTGTTTATGGATTATGTCACCTTTTCTGGGGGGTATATTTATCTATTATAATTATACCATCATCTCTGTATAGACCATGGTTACTTGGGTTGATAAACTGATTCAAATTATTTAATAGGAGGCACCCTACTAATTCACACACTTCAGCTCCATCATATGCCCCTGTAGGGTTATCAAAATTGCTGCTGTCTCCTTTTTTAATCCATAACACATCATTATGGTATGATAACAACTTGCATTAGGTTTATTACTTGCTTGGGTTTTTTCTTTGGATTAAAAACTTAAGGCACTAGACAATTTGTTTCGTCCTGTTTGGATATTTCTAGTTCTTTCTTTTTTTTTCCAATTTTTTCCTTGGGTACCAATTTGTTTTGATATATTTGCAAGTTGTACTATTCAAGGTTTTTTTTAGCAACTAAGTATTACTATTAGTATAATACATACATATATATATATATATATATATATATATATATATATGAGTTATTACGTGTCAATGTAACAAGGGTCTGACCATCACTGACATAGATTTTTTCAAATTTTGTACACTTATAGAGTATCATGATAGAAATTGAATGGTACCTGTATTACTTTTCAGGGTTAAAGAGTTCCTGAGATATGACCCTTAGATTCTTGCCAAAAAGGTGAATTTTGGAAAATAGTCACAAAGTTTCAATATCTCTCAGTTGTTTTAGCACATAAAGCTAAATTAGATACCATTTTAAAATACTTTCAGAAAACTCAAGTAATGCTGTAAATTTTATTTAACAGGTTTGATTGCTAATCTCTTTGTAAACGTTAAGAATCTTTTTTTAAATATTCATTTCAACATATGATTTCTTTCAGATAAAACTTAATTTTTTAAATAGATGTAAAAATACTGAAAATTTGATTGTATTTAGTGTACCATGTCAAATATCAACAAAAATTTGTTAGTCATAAACATTATTTGTTGCATATTTTCATATTATGTTATCTTAACATTAATTCATGACATTTTTTTAAATAATTATTTTCATTATGTCACTTTTTTTATATCAAAATCAATTTTTTGTATAATATAAATGTAAACAAAATAAAAAAAGTGGTTGTTTATTTTCCACCAAATTGATCAACATTTAACCACAAATAACACAAATTCTGTTGATTTTATGATCATAGTTCTGATAAGAATATTAATCAGCATTCAAAGAGCTTTCTAAAGATATACAACTTAACCATACTGGGAGATAGTAAAATGTTAGTATTTATATGTATATATATATATATATATGTATAAAATTTGGTGAACTCAGTAAAACCATTGTAACTCAGGCCATAGTCAAAAGTCCACCACAAAATTTTGTGCATATTTTGCCATAAAGGAGACAAATTTGTTGTCAAATTTTGTAAAAATTAAAGATAATTTTTTTGAGAAATTAAAGATCAAGTTTAAGGTCAAGGTCAAATTATCTTATTTGAACATTAAACAAATAGATCATCTTTTAGATCTATACAAGTACTTTAAAATAGTATCTAATTTAGCTTTGTAGGTGAAAAAACAACTGAGATATTGATATTTAAACTTTGTGACCATTTGGAAAAGGTCAAAGGGTCATATCTCAGGATCTTTTTGACCTAGAGATGTAAAATAGGTACCATTCAATTGATCATAAAGCTCTATAAATGTACCAAATTTGAAAAAAAAATCTGTGTTGGTGATGGTCAGATCCTTGTTCATTTGAATATATATATATATATATATATGAGTGTGTGTGTGTGTGTGTGTGTGTGTGTGTATGTGTGTGTGTGTGTGTATTGTGTATTTAGGCAGTAATCCCTCTTTTATACATGTTTTGTTAAAGACAACTGACAAGGTACAGCGATTAAGCTTTTTCTTTAATTTTTCTTGTGTTCATACAAGTCTTTATTTTTCTGGACACAAAGTGTATAAAAACTGTCCAAGAGTTCTGTATATCCAAGTGCTTTCAGATGTTATTTTAGCCATTATCAAGGATGATTGTTATTTTTAATTAAATATGTAGTTGTTTTACGTATGTGCCTGAAGTTATAGGAATTTCTGAACATGATCAGTACATTGTGGCCATGTTCATAGTTAATGTTATTGAGTGTTAGTTTTTCGCCTTTTTATTATTAGGACTTCCATTATTTTTAATCTTTTTTTACATGTGGATGAGACTATTGTTCTTGTATTTTCTACAAATATGTTTTGGATGGAGTCTGGTAGGTTTTTGTGTGTGTTTAAATGTATCTTAATGGAGCTATGGCCAGGTAGGTGTAATTTTTGGACAGATTTTACACACTTTGTGTCCAGAAAAGAAAACACCTATACAACAAACACAAGAAAAATGAAATAAAAAGCTTATAACAGTACCTTGTCAGTCATCTTTTATTTATATATATATATATATATATATATATATATATATATATATATATATATATTTGTGTATTTGGGCAGCAAATTTTCTTTTAGGCATGTCTGATTAAATAAATTACAAACATTATGACTGCTTATTTTTATCATAATCCTTCCATATTCACAAATATTTTTCCATGTATTATAATCAAATGATGCAAGAAATGCACCCTGCTTCCATTTGTTGATAGTTATTAAGTTATCATTAGTTATTTCAATTTGCCTTTTCACAAGGCCACGTTTAAATTGCCAAGTGATATTGTTCTAGTGGGCTGCTGGATTATATAATTTAAAATTTGTGTATTTAGGCAGCAAATTCACTTTTGGGCATGCCTGATTAAATAAATTACAAATATTATGTCTGCTTATTTTTAGCATAATCCTTTCATATTCACAAGTATTTTTCTATGTATTACAATCAAGGGAGGCAAGAAATACACCGTAACAGTGAAAATACGTAGAAAAATATTTGTGAATATGAAAAGATTATGCTAAATATAAGCAGACAATGCCTGTAATTTATTTAATCTCATATATATATATATATATATATATATATATATATATATATATATATATATATATATATATATATATATATGTGTGTGTGTGTGTGTGAGAGAGAGAGAGAGAGAGAGAGAGTTTTTAAAAATTTTGGGTCAACCTAGTTCCCAAAATCTGACCAAATGATTCAATATCAGAAGTTTCTTTGGAATATTGGTCAGACTGAGAACTTTTCTGCACCCCCTAATGTGTGCCCCCAAGGTAGATGAGAACAAATGTAAAAATTTACATCTAAACAGGAAGGGTTTTTTCCCTGGAATCGATCAAATGTCGGTATTTTTCTAGTTCTGCCCAGTTTGGAAGGAATACATCTTTTTCTGCTGTGTTTGTGTCATGACAATCCAAGTTCTCAACTTGATGATCCCCGTTTGAAATCTGATCAGTCTCGGAAACTAAACTCTGGTTGTCAACACCTGAGGCTAATTTTCCATCTAATTGATCATTAAAGCATGCACCATGTGTTAAGACATGTTTTTGAAGCTTTGAATTCTGAGAAAATTTACCCCCACAAATATTACACTGGTAAGGTTTTTCACTAGTGTGTGTCCGCATGTGAACTTTTAAATTTGAACTCAAAGCAAATTTGGAACCACAAACTTCACAACTGAATGGCTTTTCTCCACTGTGAATTAGCGTGTGTCTCTTTAAAAGTGAATTACGAGAAAATTTGGAACCACAAATTTCACAGTGAAAGGGTTTTTCTCCTGAGTGGATTTTTTTATGACGTCTCAAAGCCGAAGGATCAGAAAACTTTGATCCGCACGACTCACACTTAAATGGTTTTAAACCTGTGTGAATGCGAATATGTTTTATAAACGTTGAACGAATAGAAAACTTTGAACCACAAATATCACAGTGAAAGGGACGTTCTCCAGTGTGTGTCCGTAGATGTAATTTTAAACTTGAATTTAAAGAAAACTTGGATCCACAAATGTCACAGTGAAATGGTTTTTCTCCAGTGTGAGTACGGAGGTGATTTTTCAAATGTGAGCCATGAGAAAATTTGGATCCGCAAACATCACAGAGAAATGGCTTTTCTCCAGTGTGAATTCGTAAATGTTGTCGTAAGGTGGAATTGTCTGAAAATTTTGATCCACAAACATCACAACTATATGGTTTTTCCCCTGTATGAGTTCGCATATGACTCCTTAAATGTGAATTGCTAATGAATTTTGACTCACAAAATTCACAGGAGTAGGGTTTTTCTCCAGTGTGTGTTCGTATATGCAGCTTCAAGCGTGAACTCACCGTAAATCTGGATCCACAAATCTCACACTGGAATGGCTTTTCGGAATCTGCTTTGTGTATTGACATATGTTTTTTCAGTAGAGTGCGTTTGGAGAATTTCTTGCCACAAGTGACACAACAGAATGAAGTGTCACTGGTATGCATCTTCATGTGATGTTCAAAACTAGGAGAGTCTGTAAAACTTTTTCCACACACCACACAATGAAGGTGGCTTTCTTCAGTTTTGACTTTCACTGCTTGTTTTGATTTGGAACTTTCCAAAGAACTAGAAGCTCTCACTTTATTCCTAGCTTTTGTTTTGCCAGTTTTTTCCATGATTGCTATTTAATGTGGCACGCAACACACAAGATTTTATTTTTTATTTTTCACCTGTGTACTTGGCCTGAAAAAAAATCTAATTGAAAAGCATTTTTGTAGAAAGTATTGTTGTAATCAAACATATTTTATATCCATCAAGTTTGTCTCAATAATCAGGATTTGATTTAATTAGGTGGCCTGCCATAATTGATAGTGTTGCATTGTTAGATGCGCAGCATTTATGTATTTGCAGAATTTCCATTTCTATTTAAGTTGATCTCATTTTCAGAAGTTACCAAAGAAGTACCACTGAACCTGCAAAAAAAAAAAAAATGCTTTTATAAGAACCAAAACAATTCAGGAAAATTGTTAACTCTAAAATAACATCTTTAACTCAATTATTACATCTTGATCCTTAGAACTCAATTTTAATCAACATTTTCAATAAAGATAGAACAATTAGAATAGAAAGCAACAAAAATGATCACTTTGAAGTTCAGACTTTCAAACAGAAGTTATCAACCTGGGGGAATTTCCACCCAGGGGAATTTCCACCCAGGGGAATTTTAGGATTTTAGGAAGTGAGGGAAGAATTTTTTAGTTTTTCACAATTTTCTCATTGACTGCAATCTTCATCAGAACAAAATTGATTTAAATTTTGATTGACCTTTTATTGACCTTTTATTGACCTTTTTGTTTAATTCTAATCAACCCTGGAATTCCATTCAACTTTTTGTTTATTGAAATTTGTTTCAGATTACTTATTTATTAATTAGTAATGAATTAAAACAAATTATTGTACTTATTTACATTATTTACATTGCTCGGACTGTTGTCATCATCTTTGTTGACATATCCACAATGTTTCGGCCATTGTACACTCCAGCCTTCGTCAGGTGATTGGAATTTCAAACTGATCCCTTTATTTCATCGACCAGGGTAGATTGTTCTAGTTACTGTACTTGTATTCAAGTTTAAAAAGCCATCAACATGTTCTATTGGTATTAAATTTGTAAAACTCTTCTATAAAAATAATCTATGTAAATGTAAATGTGCTAATATAGAAAAAAAAAATGAAGATGCATATTATTTGAAATGTACCTTTTGAGTTAATCTTGGAAAGTGGGGCAGAGAATGACATTCTGACTTATGGTGAAAAGGGTGCAGAGGTGCCTTAACCCAGTATTGAACTCACACTCTTTGGGTTCTGTCATTGGATCTAACACCTTTATCCACTGTGCCATGTTAAGGCAGTGGAAAACGTTCAGAGGGAAATTAACAGGAGATAACTGATAACTGACATCCATTAAACATGGCACAAGAACAGTCTACCCCAGTGAGCGAAATAAAGGGTTCAGTTCGACATTCCAACCACCTGAAGAAGGCTGGAGCATACAACGACTGAAACGTTATGTAATATGTCGACAAATATGAGGACAATAGTCCGAATAATGTAAATAATGTACATAATACCTCATCACAGAAATATAGACAGATTTTTTGTTTTAAATTAAATACATCAAAGAATATGGAGAAATTAATTACTGTCACAAGAATGAATGTAATCTAATTAAATTTTTAAGGCGGGGGGGGGGGCTTCTGTAACAACATTCTGCCATACTTTGTCGGTGTGTAGTTCGATCAGAAATAATCACTTTTTACAAATCCTTTTTTTCCTTATTTAACATTTCACTGTTAGTGTTAATCCCTACTGATCACTAAAAGATTTTTAATAAATTTTATGAAAGTTACTTGGGTTGGGGTTTTGCTAAAAAAAAAAAAAAAGAAAAGACAATTATTCTCTAAACTGCAGAAGACAAATGCGCTCAGCATCCGACGTGTTTTCTAAGAAAATAATTTTTTGTTTCATTTTTAATTAGTAAATTTAGAATACTTACTTGAAATGAAACAAGGACTCCAGATTAAGAATTTAAGTCTTTTTTTAAAAATATTTTCTTAAGAAATTACGTCGTATGCGCAATATTTGTTTTGGCTTCCGTAAGGGAACAAAAAACAAGAAGGAATTTATTTACACAGTACGTAAACTGGACCTCCAATTAATTTAATGTATAAAATTTCAATATTTTTTTTTTTTTTATATATTTTTGTCATAATCTCTACCAACACGAATCTGAAAAAAAAAAAAAACATTATTTCTGGCCGCAGTGTCTATTGCACAAGATCACTTTTTCTTTTAGAAAAGTTTGAAAAAAAAAAAAAAAAGAGGAAAAAAATGAAATATTTTTACACTTGACTAAAAATAAAAAAACAAAATGTCAAACACACACGACACTCAATTTAAGTATTACTGAGTATTTAAAGTTAAATTGATTATTTTTCAATCAGTTCAATTTGTACACAGTCATTTTAAATTCTATCAATATAAAGCAACTTACCTATTTTTTTCATCTTCGCGATTTTCCTTTGTAAGAAATTAGAAAAAAATGTCGACACTTGTTCCTAAAATAAGTAAAAATCTGTCTTTCTTTTGTAAACAGTCAAAAATGTCGATTTATTTAAATAATTTGATAAAATTGTTCTGGGGATAAAAATTTAGTCTTCGGAAATGTCTTTTTTTCTGAAGTGATTAAAATGAAAATTTAAAAAAAAATAAACCCAAAGAAGGTTGCAAATCGAATGAAAAACAAGAGATTTTTTTTTTTTTTTTTTTGGTAAAAAGAAAATAGTAGTCGGTGGGTTAATATAAAGCCGGAAATTACCGGTGTAAAGCGAAATTAGTCACTTCTCAAAAGAAAGATCCCCACTTTTGCGACTAAAAGAAAAAAACAAAAAAAAAAATTTCAAAATATTTTCAGACACCACAAAATTTTTTTGGAATATTTTGGGTGCAAAAAATACTTGCAATTTGGGTCCGATATGAATCAGTAGGAAAAAGGCATGGCTATAGCCTTACCACTGTCTCCATTCCAATGATAGGATTGAGGGTTTTAAAATAGCAAAAAGGCCACTAACTTTTGAGGACCTAGCAGCAGACGTATGAAATGCCTATTTTTCAGATTTAGCAAAGTCTGAGAAATAGGTTTTGTTAAGTTGAGACTTTCGGATATTTGTAGTTAAATGAGAAAAAAAAGCAAGTTACATCAACATATTACAAATAACAAATTTACTTATTCTGCTCTTTTAGATTTTAACTCTTTAGAATAAAGAGAAATGTACTGAAGTTTATTTGTCAATGTTCCTTTCTTTGATGTGTAAGAAAGAAAAATATTTTTGTATTAATTTGATTTGTAAGCTTAAAGCCTCTGAAATCAGATTCATTTCAAAGTAGGTTGAGTTGATTTGAAACTTCAAAAAAGAAGGTAAAATAACGCCCCCATCCAAAAAACCATTGAACTGGAAAAGGTTCTTTCTTTCAGTTGTCAGCTATGATTTAAGGCGGTTTCCTTTGATATTTAGATTTTCATTGCCATGGTAGTAAGGAGAGTGCATAAGCTTGGACAAACAGCGTGTAGGATAGATGGTCTGGCTAACCCTACCCTCACTATGCCGTTAAGTGTCCTTCTTTTAAGATTAACTTCCATAAAAGTGATGCATATAGATGTGTCTATTTAATTTCATTTTTCCAGCTTTTCATTGGTTGAAAAAGTATTTCTTAATGTTGAGCCAATTTTGAATGTTGTGTTTCGAGCCAGAAATGATTTCTCTTATGAGCCTTTGTTTTTAATTTCCAATTTGTTACAAGCTCTCAGAGTGAAATTTCCGATAGGGTTTTAAAAAGTTGTTTATATAAGGGCTTCGACAAATAAACTGAAGTGCAAAAATACAGACATCATGCAGCAGAAATGGATTCACACAGATGACGTATGTGTGATATGTAATAGGTAAATAGGTAATGTAGCTGTGACAGTGCAGTTGTAGTAACCCTTGAACGCGGACAGGATTTAATACAGAATGATAGCTGGAACTTTGCTATCATTTGTGTTTATTTATTAATGTCTCCCATATTGTATTTATCTCTATGCTAGGCCTACTAAGGAGCTTCTCATAGCCTAGAATGTGCGCTGATTCGTTTAGATGTCTGTCTACCCAGTGTCCCACGATTCAATTTGAAATCTGTCTTGACATGTAGGACACAGAAAGATCATGTTTAGACCATTTACCCCCCTTTATAGGAATCATGTTTCCAACTACATTAGTGATGGTTTGATGGTTTTCTATGATCTCGATAATGCACGTCCACATCATGTGCAGAGATATGAAACGAGTACTAGGAACTGCTAGGAAATTTGTCCCGGCTTTCCCGCATCCAAGGGTTGAGGTTAAAAAATTGGGTTGAGGTTAAAAATTGGGTTTAGTTTAAGAAATTGCGACAAAACGTGAGTAAAAAAAAAACAAAAAACAAAAAAAAAAAAAATCAACAAGATTAGAGCGGACAAACTCTCTCTTTTAGGCACGTACGAATAAAGAAAAAACTCCTGCTCGGTGTGTAACAATAAAAGAAGAAAGTGTTTATTTACATATACAGAAAAAAGGGTAAAGGGATACAGCCTTGAATTGGTCTGGAATTGTGGACTGACGTTCGTTCTTGACAGCCCTTTAGTAGGTAGTTCTTCTTTGTTTGAAAGTGGTTCTGAAGTTGACTGCAGCTCCCTATTGTCGACCTTACAGACGGTGGACTGAAGTCTCACTGCCAAATAGGCAAAGATTCTCCAAATTTATGGAGATTTGGTAGGCTCGGAAGAATCGGGGACTTTTCCCTGCAAAATTGTTGAACAAATTTCCAGGCCCCTTCATTGGTCAGAAAGTATATTCTTATCTCTGATAAGAATCAGGGCCCTGGGAGCCGATTTTGAAGGTAGTGAAAACAGGTTGGAGTGAACAAGCTGTGAGGTTTCCCCCAGATTTTATGGCACCACGAAAAGAATAATGGTGGTGGAATTCCGTTTTATATTTTCTAGCTCTCTCGTTAGCCAGAAAATATATTCTTATCTCTGATAAGAATCAAGGCTTTGGGAGCCGGTTTTGAAAGTAAAAAGAGGTTGGAGTGAGGATAGAAAAATAGCGAGAATGTGAACTTGTAAAATATTGTTCTCAAATTAAATTCCAACAGAACACTCGGTTTAGGGTTTATTCAATAAGTGCACGAATGCAAAAAATCTGTAAATTTAATTCCCCACTATTTTGTAATGGTCAATATGGTATACATCATTTATGATATGTAACGATTTTACAAGCTGATTCCCCACCAAAATAAAAACTTCCAGATTTTCAATGTCTCAGACGTTTTGCTTATCCTCAAACCCGATTTTGCACACTCAAATCAGACCTGCTATAAGTAACCCATTTGTGAATACTTATAAAGAAAACAACATTTTTTTTCAAATTTTAAAAATGGACATGTGTGTAGAGTAAAAATGGAAGGTCTATGAGGTGTCACTCACATCATAGCAGCAGAAATTAGCCTTGTGTTCACGGAGATAAAAGCATACTTGACAGGAAATAAAACGTACAAAAATAACAGGAAAAACCTGTTATGTTAATTTCATACAATTTATTTATATTTTTTGTGTCTAGTGGTGTGTGTATTTTTTTAGGTTACAATTGTTTTATGGTACACGTGATAAAAGGAAGAAATTTACTCCATAGTATTACAAGCCATGTCACAGAGAGAAGCTGTACACGTGTTGCCCGTACCAAGTTTCGTAGTGAAGAGATTGAATTTAACGTCTTTTGATGGGATGTCCGTATTTCTAGCAGGAAGTTTTTGCTGCATGCAGGGAGTATTTTTTATTATTTTTAATTTTTATTTAGTTTATTTTATACAATGTTTTTATGTTATTGTTTTATTTTATTTATAATTTTCATTATTATTATTTTATTTTTATATTATATTTTTATTTATAATAATAATAATAATATTTCTACAGGTCTCATTAGATTCTTAGGGGACTTCCACAAGCAGATATAAATTACCTCCTCCAGTATCATATAAACAGCTGAGTGGTCAGGAGCCCAATTGTATTTTTCTAATTGTATCTCGTTGGTACGAGAATAAAGTAATTAAGAATTACTACTACCATTGCCGTTATTGTTATTTTACATGGCGTTTTGAACAGGATCTGGTGAATACGTGGAACTATCTTAACAAAATAAAACATGGCATCTGCATCAAACGGATCCCGCGATTTGATTGCTCAACTCGTGTAACAAATTAGAACTACTGACCGTCCTCTCATTGAACCATCAGCAGCAGACAAGGACTGGGCATAATTCATTGATGCTTGGACTCGGTATAAGATGTGTAATATGATGTCGAAATACGCAACGAATTGAGAATGAAATGCTTGCCTGAATTCAACAGGCTCCTTTTCGAACTTATAAGGACTGAAACCTTAAATTCAATTATGAAGGAAAGGGTTGTGTCACACATTTGTTTGTCATGGTTCTTATGATTTTAATCAAACCCATTCCTTTTCCGCTAAAACATCTCCAAACAGAAAGATAGTTATCCGCGTGTTTTATATCCAGGGAATGGTATTCCTAGAGTTTATGCCTTCTCTTTTCCTCCAAATTCACTGTACCTGATTCCAACGAAATTATTCAATTTTATCCTCATCACTATATGAGTTCCAAATATCACTGACTACTTTTAGGGAAAGCCTAACAGACTTCTGCTCCTGTATTTAATTCCTAATCTAGTGAGGCACAAAATTATCCGTATTAGAAATAATATATATATATATATATATATATATATATATATATATATATATATATATATATATATATATAAGCAAATCTGAAAACCAACTGACATCTCTTGGAGGATCGCCTTTTCAGAATCCATGGAAAAAGAATTTCCTCAGTGGAATCTGTGACATTAAATTCCTTCAGAGTCTGTCCTCAAGGACACATGGCACTGTGGATAAAGGCGTTGGTTAGATCCAGTAACAGGACCCAAAGAGTGTGAGTTCAATACCCGGTTAAGGTAGTGGAGAACTTTCAGAGGGAAATTAACAGGAGATAACTGATAACTGACATCCATCAAACGTGGAACTAGAA
Source organism: Acanthosepion pharaonis (assembly GCA_903632075.3). Lineage (NCBI taxonomy): Eukaryota > Metazoa > Mollusca > Cephalopoda > Sepiida > Sepiidae > Acanthosepion > Acanthosepion pharaonis. The sequence continues at coordinate 96,503 of CAHIKZ030001699.1, forward strand.
CAGTCTACCCCGGTGAGCGAAATAAAGGGTTCAGTTCAACATTCCAACCACCTGAAGAAGGCCAGAGCGTACAACAGCCGAAACGTTGTGGTAAATATGGCGACAAAAATGAGGACAATAGTCCGAATAATGTAAATAATGTATTAAATTCCTCGTATTTTATTTGTCTTTGTGGAATGACAGATTTTGCAAGATCATGAGTACTTTTAGGGAAGGGCTAATAATAAACTTCTACTCCTGTATTTAATTGTTGAGCTAATGAGGCAGAAAATTATCTGTATAAGAAAAGACCCGTGAAAATTTTACAGTTGAAATTTTTGATAAATTTTGAATCTTAAGTTAATGATTGAATAAGCTCATGGAAAGTTTTAGCGACAATAATCATAAAAAAAATCTTCTATTACATCGTTAAATATTTGAACTTAACAACTTTAATAACAATTTGCAATAACAATCATAAATATGAATGCTCAATGTTATTTTAAGAAGTAAGGGGATACAAATGAAAAGATTTGGAACTGAAAACTTTCTCTATTTCACTGAAACAGACACTAAATACATGAGAGTATGATCATCTCTTCTATCTTCCCTTCTTTCATGTTCTCAAGGAAACCAAATAGTGTCTCCAATATGTCTTTTCCGTCCTTCCATGCAATCAAAATGGAATAGTTCATTATTTAAGTATTGGTAGGACGTAGAAAAGATGTGGAATTAAAAACTTTTGCCATTCCACTAAAACAAATGTTAAATATTTCTATCTTGCCTTCATTCTTTCTCTTTCATTTTCTCACTAAAACCAAGTAGCATCAGTCTTTTCTGTCTTTCCACACGATCAAAATGGAATAATCCATTATTTATGAGTTAGCGGCAGGGCGTAACGGTTGTGCTAAGGGAGGGACAAGTAGAATTATAATAAGATAGGTTAGTCAGTTTCATTTAAATAACAAAATTCTTTTTTTACAAATATTGAAACAAATATTTTTCATAAATATAAGTTCGAATATGACCATAGGTGTTAAATATGCAAAATTCATTTCAGAAACATTCAAGACGGTAGCATTATAAACTGAACCGGAACAAAATGGTTAAGAAAAAATGATCCATTTGCTTCGTCTAACGAATAATTGCAGAGTCTTTCTGGTAAATAACTTTAAGTAAATGACATTCTATTCTTTGAAAACAAACTGCTCTAAATCTTGTAAATGTCAAGGTTGTGTTCAATGAACCCTGGTCACCAATTTTTTTATTGGATTCAGGTCCAGACTAATTGCAAGCCAAGGTAAGATGTTGATGTTGTCTTTGAGCAAATCTTTCATCAATGCACTGGTGTGTTTATCATGATCATCATCATGTTGGAAATTGAAATGTCGTCTTCCAAAAAGGTACCAAGTAGAATCTTTCAGATTTTCCTTTAAAATATCATATCCACTTCTTTTTGATTTGTCATGGCTCTTATGATTTGTCTCAGAACGGTGTTCCTCAGATTCATGGCTTCTCATTAACCCTTCATTTGCTGTGGTTGATTTCAACCAAACTGTTCAATTTTAGTGCCATCACTCCAAAAAATGATTTAAAAAAAAAAACACTATTTTTTTTAAGTGGGTATCAGCCAATTCTATTTGACACTTACAATGACGATCTTTGAGTAAATGTGTTTTCTTTTTTTTGGGGGGGGGGTAATTAGAGAAAATGTTTACTGAGCGCCCTGCTTACTGTACGATGTGACACATTCAATCTGTTGCTTGACAAATCATAAACAATATACATGGTGGTCATAAAGTCTGTTTACAATTTTTTAAATTTATTACAAAAGTAAATGAACAGACAAATATGGGGAAATTGTTACAAAATGAGGAGTAGATATTGAAATATTTGTAACTAATTTAATCTTTAGCATTCCGCTACCACTTGTTCATCAATGTCGATTTTCGTGCAAAAATGGATCACAGTTTCATACATGTTTCTGAAAGCCTTAACTTCTCATTGGACAATAAATATTAAAATTATCTCGGGTATCTTCACGTACATCGTTCTCAATCAGCAAAACAAAACATATCAGGCTCCAGGCTGAAGTTTTGTAAGACGCTTTCTGAGTGGTTAACAAATATTAAAAAATACAATTTACCTGTTCACCACTTCTTCCGAATAACATCAACCTAGTTTTTGACGTGATGAAAAAACAATGCTTCTTGGAGCCTGTCACGTGATTAAAAACATAAATTCAATGTACGAGCAAATCCAGTTGTGTACATAGTTAATCTGAGTAAGTGTTGTTCCTGGCCTGCTCCCGGTTGCATTTTTGGTTATGATTCAAGTTGATAATTCCAAACCTCCCCAGTTTGCTTTTGTCCTCCTTTTCATCTCGAGTGGGTCAGCTTTTTTTATATTTCCCATGTCCCTATGTATATTTTCGCCTTTCCCACTTCCTAGCGAGAGAGCCTCTTGATTTTGTCCAATGGGCAGAATACAGCGGCCTCTCCCTTTTTTGTCGGTCGGATGGGCCCTACTAACATCAGTTATGCTTCATTTATTTTGTGTTGTTATTTAGTTTGATTATTGGGTTCATTGCCCCTCCCCTCTCATTATTAGAATTGTACAAATGCATTTTTATCCTTTTTTAATTTAATATAAGTGTGTTTTCTGTAGGTCCCCCTAGGATGTGGTGTTATGGTGTATGGAGGATTGATTGGTGACGGACAAGTTTTTATGGTGAATGCGAAAATTGTAATGAGTGAATGGGTTATGAGTCAGATTAGCTAGGTAAGATAGTGTCAACCAGTCTCACCCCCTCCCTTTTTTCGGCCTTGTGCCACAATTGTATATTTTACAATGAGAATTTACGACGACTAGCATTTGCTAAACCGAAACGAGTTCACGACGCTTGTATCATTACTGCAGCAGCAAAGTACAAAGTTAGAATCTCAAGTTCTTTAACATGAAATAACTTCACTGTAATTCAAGCTAAAATTTCAACTAAACAACTCACTCACCAACTTCTTCTGGAACTTAAAAACTATTCAATCACACTAGCAGCTATGGAATCTTACGAAACTTAAGTACAAACAATTACGAACAATACATTCAACTACGAGCAACAAAAACAAATTAAACATTACGGAACATTCACTCTTTCAACTTCTTTACAGTTAAAAGTTTATCATCATATTTTCAGCTTTACATGGTTCTTTAAAACTCTCTTTCAGTGAACATTTTGAGCGACAAGTTAATTCAACTTTTTGTGAGCTCAGGTAAAAAAATATTTCAGTAGTAAAGACTTTAACCCAGTCAAAGGGAAGTAACTCATATTAATAATTCTTGTAAAACTGTTGTCATATACAAATATAAATATTGTACCTGTTATGAAAAGTTATTTTCTTGTGTTCTTTCTCTTGTTTGCTTACACATTCGTAAAGTAAAAAGTGTGCAGGTTGATTTATGCCGTCAATAATGCTACAAATCCACCTCTATATGGGCGCCATTAGTTGAACGAAGCCCATGAAGAAGACGGTAGACAATTTCTTGCCATGTTCGTTGTAGCAAAGCCTTATCAACGGTGGCAACTGAATTAATGATTTTTTGCTTTATATCAATGCTGTCCCGTATATGTTTAACATAACCCCAAGAGAGTGATATCTGGTGAACGAGGTGGCCAGGGAATTGGACCATCCCTTCCAATCTACCTGTCTGGAAATGTTAAGGATTCATTTAACAGTACCTCTTTCATCAATAGGATACCTGAAATACACAAAGACAATGTAATTAAAAACTTTGATAATTACTGAGTAGATAGAACAAATTTGATTAAGATATTTTATCAATTCCCTTTGGAATATATTTTTTAATTTGTAGAGAAACATTATGGACATCCTGTATTTTGATTCTTGCATTTACCAAGAACCTTTCTTTTCCACCCTGGACAGAGTTTAGACATACAGTCTCTTTCAGAAAGAGTTGCAATGGATTTGGGCTCACAATATTTTTCCATAATATACTATACAGTTGACTTGGATAGGGAGAAATGCTGCTCCAAGACTCATTCTTGAATTACAATGTTCACAATTCATTTATATCGACAGACAATGCTTTTACCTTTGCTATTTTGATGATGTTGATATCTGGCTTGAAGTGAATGCTGAACACGATCATTACTGTAAACTCAAGTCCTTTTTAAAATGGTAGCAGGTGGCATATTGGCCTGAAAACAGATAATGAATGGCAGCAGACAACAAAAAAAAAACGAAGACTTGAGTAAAAAAATATATTGCCAAGTTTATTTTTGTTAAATAAAATACATTGATAAAAATAAGGTTACATTGCACTAGGCAAAAATATCTCTCTGTTTATATAGAAGCCGAGAAGAGTAGTCACTGAAGAGTGTTGTCCTGAAAAGGACATTTTATTGCATATCATTGCTGCTGGTGATGATTGCTGGAGATGGAGGTTGGCTGGAGTGGCAGACAAGCTGGAGTTGGAGATGATAATGGCTGGCTTGAAGGAACTGCTGGAGCCATAGGCCAGCTGTTGGAACAGATACTACACTTTGATCGTAGTCATTTGGGCCACAGAGTAGTTATTTACACCAGCCTCCCCACTGAGACAAGATGTGACCCCAGGTCAGGTTTAATTTGGGGAACTCGAGTATGTACACTCTGGCCAAGGACAAAAAGCACTGACCTTGGAATGACTACCAATCCCCCTCTCTAGTGCTATGGGGGGTGCAGCTTCAGACATCTGATACCCGGGCACCTGGCAGTTTTTTTATTTTAATGAACTGTGTCTCTATCCACAAAAAGAGCCACAACTGAATTTCACTGTCTGAAGACAGAGATGTAACAGAGAGATGATAATCTACCCTGGTACAGGCTGTGGGTGCTACTTTTTGAGCTTTGAGGCCTTTTTATATCCTGACAATTACTGGTCAAGATTTTTGGTTTTTTTGTTTTTTAAAGGTGTGGGAGTGCCGACAGGATACAACAGTCTAAGTCAGGTCCAGCTTGATCGACGACCTCATCATAATATGATATAAATATTATATATTTTAATTTCTTCCAAATACAGGTCTTTCTCACTCCTGTTGGAGGAACCCTTCATTGGTTGACTTCTGCCACTCCGTATCTCTGGTTATATTTAGCCATGTTGGGCCAGAGTATCGGGTCAGATCATCACGCCATCTTGCATTTGGTCACCGTCTAGTTCTTTGCCACTGCCTTGGTGGCCACTCTGTTGCTCTAATAGTCCAGATGAGACCTATGTCTGGCCTTCTTGATGGTCCTGATTATGTGTTTTACTACAGTCTGCTGTCAAATCCAGGTGTTGCTCTTTCTGTCACATAAGGTGATGTCAAGCATGATTTGCTCCATTTTATGTTGGGCGACTGCAAAAGTAGCAGTGTTGAGCACCCATGTCTTACTTTCGTAAGTCATCACCAACGAGCAGAATATATTCATTAAACAACTTTCTCTTGGTGTCAATTGTTCACTTGCAATTTCTCATGATGTTATAAATTTTTCCAAAAGCCACCCAGTCAAGCATTCTCCTTCTTTTGACATCATAATTTAAATAATGTCTTGACGGATGGATAATTTTATCCTTACCAATGTTTAATGTATTTATAATGCTATTGTATTGAATAAGATTTTTCTGAAATGGATTAAGGGTATTTCTGGGAAGTGTTCTAACAGAGTACAGAAAGTACAACTCTGAGATCCGAAGATGTATTGGGATGGCTAAAGATGCATTCCAAAAGCTAAGTAGAGTATCAAGAGACAGGAAAAATTTGTTAGAAACAAAGAAAAGATTATTGGAGTGTTACGTGATATCTGTCCTTCTGTATGGCAGCGAATGCTGGACAATCTCATCAAGGAGGAAGAAGAGACTTGAAGCAACAGAAATATGGTTCAACAGAAAGATGCTGAGGATACCATAGACTGAACATATGAGCAATGACAAGGTTTTGGAGAGAAAGGAAACAAAGGAAACTGATACTTAACATCAGGAAGAGGCAACTGAAATTTCTGGGGCAAATAATAAGGAAGGAGAGCTTGGAGAAACTGATACTCACAGGTCGAATAGAGGGCAAGAGAGACAGAGGCAAATGAGCATGTAACATACTTGATGGGCCTTGAGCAAGTGGATGGCAGAACAGGGTTTGGGAGAAATAACAAAAAGACAAAACTTATTAAGAGTGAAAAAGAATAGGAAGATGTGCAGGGCAATGACCAGCTACGTCTTGAGGGGACACTGCACATAAAAGAAGAATCCAATACCTAAGATGTTAATCTTTATGTTATGCATATAAAAAAATTTGTTTAGTTATTTGAAAAGTAAATATTACTTTAAATGAAATTGATTGTACCATAATTTTGTACCTCATTGTATATTTTTTTTAATCAATTCACCCCAAGCAAGGTGACAATGCTACTAAGGTACAAGAGGCTACAGAGAGTGAAAGAGAATGTAAAGACTTTAGAAGGAACTGGAAACCCAATCCTAAACACAGAACAAATTATAGACTGAGAAGGAATCTCCTGATCAACACCCATTCTCCAGTCTTTTGAAAAAGATCCCTTGTTTCTTGTTTAGGATTGAGTTTCTGGTTCCTTCTAAAGTCTAATTCAACTCTATACTTCTAATATCTCCACCTGAACTCTGAAATTTGATTTCCTAATTATTTATTTATTTTTCTTCTCAGCAGGAGTCAGGAGGTTTGCCTGTCACCTAGTTCACACTCCTCAATGGAATATTTTAGGAAATGGTGCTTTATGAAAAGCAATATTGAAACCAATCATCACGCTATGTGAATGACACTTTCATTGTCTAACCTTAGGAGGAAGATGTTTAAACACTGTTGAACCATGCAATTACATTAGTTTTAATTGTATTAGTTTTTAGAATGTTGTAAATATAAAATTATTCTTGTAAATAATCTAATAGATAGTGTCTAATATTTTTGTTTTAAATTCTCAAGAACAAAATATTATATAAATTCACTTCTATTATATGTTTAGGCTTTAGTCCAATTCTAATCATTGCTTTTTAAAAACAATAAACATTGCTGAGGATGGAAGGTAATTAAAATAATAGTGGTGGCATGGGAAAAATTGTCCTTTAGTCACTATATCTGATTGTTGGCATGTTTATCCATGTTTGCCAAGAAACCCATCTTACAGTGAAAAATATCTAATTTGATTCTCAGAAAAAAAAAACAACTTTAGTATAAGAAAGCAATGGAAATGAATGTGACAATGCAACCAATTCAGTCCAGTTCCAAAAAACAATGACCTTTTCAAGCCATTATAACAATCACCAGTCAGGCAAAGAAGCTGATGAGAGGACCCTAGTCCTACAGCCACATAATCAACCACATAAGATATTGTGACATCACAATACCTCAACCATATAACCTGGGTATAGAATATATGATATTGATGTGTTAACATGTGTAGATAGTTTATAAATTCAATTTAAATTTGAGTTATTTTAAAACTGGTAAAATTTAACAATAAATTCAGTCTAGAAGGGGTTAAAACCCTTTTCCAACTTCATAAAAATGAAATCTATTGAGTCCAAGTCAAACAATTTTTTATAATCTTCAAAGATTCTCCAATTTATTATGAAGATACATTTCTATAAAAGTCATAATAAAATTGATGTTTCTCCAGTGTGTGTCTTCATATGAGTTTTTAAACTAATATTCTGAGAGAATGCTTTACCACAGATGTCACAATGAAAAGGCGTCTCTCCAGTATGTATTCTTACATGAGTTTGCAGGTTGCCTTTTTGAGAAAAGGCTTTGCCACAAACTTCACAAGAAAATGGAGTTTCTCCTGTATGAATCTTTAGATGACGGTTTAAATGACTCTTTTCTGAAAAAGCTTTGCCACATGCTTCACAACAAAATGGAGTTTCTTCAGTATGAATTCTAAAATGATTATTTAAGTTAGATTTTCTAGAGAAAGCTTTGTTACACACTTCACATGAAAAAGGAGCCTCACCCGTATGTGTCATCATGTGAGTTTTCAAGTTTTTAATTTTTTTATCAAAAAAGCTTTTAAATAATGCCGCAAGTTTCACAATGAAAAGGAGTTTCTCCAGTGTGAGTTCTCATATGTCGATTTAGGCTGGTATTCTGAGATAAAGCTTTACCACATACTTTACAGTGAATAAAATTTTGTCCAGTATGAGACTTTCTATGAGTTTTCAAGTGACGCTTTCGAGAAAAAGATTTGCCACACACTTCACAAGGAAAGGAACATTGTCCAGCATGGATTCTCAGGTGCATTTCTAAAGTTTTATTTTCTGATAAATCTTTTTTGCTTATTTCACATTGGAAAAACTTTTCCTTTGTATGATTTTTCAGGTGAACAGCAAACAAAGTCTCATCAGAAAATGATTTTTTACAAATTTCACATTGAAAATTTTCTTCTTTAAAGGAGGAATCCATCATTTCTTACAATGCTAAATTTCTTCTTTATATGTGCCAATTTCTTCATGGGGGCAAATGCAACCTGGAAAGAAATAAAAAAAATTTAAACATGTGTGTTGTTATAAGGTGGCACTTAAAAGCTGGAATCCATATACTTTTGATATTGTGGGTAATTTAAGGTTTTTGCTATTTTGGGTCATACTTCAGTTTTTGATTTGATTTGATTAATGGCACATCAACTCCTTCATGGGTCATTTAATGCCAAAATTTAATTTTCTTGGGAGCTTCAAAGTAATAAAAAAAGGATACATGTTATTCTGTTTTCACAATTGAATACATGGTAAATGATACTCTGCTTTTGTGTATATACAGGTCTGTTCGGACATAATTACTAGAGGCGGTGATATGTGTATTTTATGTTGTAGTTTTGTTGAAGTTATACTTTTGAATACAGTTTGATTTCTTTAAGAAATTGTTGAGTATTATTTGGATGAATGTCATGAAAGAATTCTTTCCTGTTGGTTGTTTGGTTGATTTTGTTTAGCAGCATATCAACACATCTAGGGGTCATTTAATGCTGAAATGTAAATATTTTGAACACAATTTTACAGTTTCAACAAAATATATTTTGAACGCAATTGTATGCCTCCAACTACAGATAAAATGTATTGCTGGTAATTATACTAGAAATAGGTATTGTTAGTAATTTTCTTATATTAAAAATGTATTGCCAGTCATTTTACTATAAAAATGTTATTTATTTTTTTATGTTTTTACTTTTATAGTTTCATAGTGTTTTTTTGTTTGTTTGAGAGCTCCCTATTTGCCCCTAGCTGGGACCCTAACAGGTGCTACCACCCTGAAACAACAGCAATTAAGAGGTGGTTCCACACTCCTCAAAACCTCCAATCTCCTGATCAGAAGCCTTGCTGCCAGATGTAGTTTATTGTCATACCCAGGACTGTCAGTTTTTGAATTTGTTAAAAAAATTTTATCCTCTTTATTTCTCAAAATTATTCCTATCATCGTTCTTCTCATTCGTCTTTGTGCATTCTAAGTTTGCTTTTAAAACAATTTTATTAATGTCTATATATCACATCCATATATCATAGCTGGTATTATATACTTTAGGGAGTAAGGCACTTTAAATTTATTTTTCTCTAATCATTTCACTCCCAGTAAGGCAATAAAGCCCCTAAGACACAATGGGTTCCAATGAATAAGAGAGTCTGAGAAAACATAACTGAGAAGAGAGGACATTAAAAAGAACAGGATTCAAGGAGACAGATGACAATTGATATTGCATTTAAATTTTTGAATTGACAGGAAAGCAAAAAAGCTGGAAGAAAATTCTACAAGTGAATGGAAGAGAAGAAATTATTAGAATAGAATTTATGGTTGCATCTAGAAATTTCAACAGTAAAATTTTAAGACCTAGTTGTATTGCTTTAGATGATTTTTTTTTTTTAATCAATTCAAACCAAGGCTATAATGCCACTAAGATGCAAGAGGCTACTGGGAATCAAAGAGAACGCAAAAAAAAAAAATTAAAAGGAACTGGAAAGCCAATCCTAAATATGAAAGAAGGGATAAACCTCTACTCCTGTTCAAAAAAATGTCAGGTGGACTATAAACCAGACAATAGGCAAACCAATTTGCAAAAATAAAAAAAAAACATTTAAAACAGCCAATCAAATTCATCTAAAGCAGAGGTTCTCAACTGAGGTTCACATCAGCCCTAAGGATCCATTTAATATTTCTGGGGGTCCACAGGCAAAATATAATAAATTGGGGGTCCACAATGATATTTTGGTGGTCCATGAAGAAAACCAACTCAGAAGGGTTCTTCTTATTAAAATAAAGCACAGCTCTACATTATTGCTTTTCCATCTTCTTCTTGAATCGGGATTTAGTCATGTTTCTCAACTGTTATTAAAAGTTCACAATAGACTTGACATTGTGAAAAGAGGTGATCTTTGACTATCATTAACATCGATGGAACCAGATATAAAGAAACTCACTGAGCAGTATCAACCACAGGAATCTCATTAAATAAATATGCCTTTCTGAAGAGCTCTGCTCCCCATGGCCTTGACCATGGAAGAAACATTGTAATATTGTAATACATGATATTAGTCAATAAAAATTATTATTATTATTATTGTAGAATAATTTATTTGCATTAATTCTGTTTTCATTTAAAAGTAAAGCTTAATTATATAATATTTCTTTGATTATTAAAACCTCAAAATTTTTATTGGTGAAAAATAGAATATTGTTGTTTTATGTCAAATATCTATTAAGGGGTCCTCCATGAAAAAAAAGGAGAGAAAGGGGGCCATGGATTAAAAATGGTTGGGTACTTCTGACCTAAACTATATCTACTCACAGTATTAAATCTACTTACAACTACAAAGAAGAAATTCTCAAAAACAATCAACCAACCAATGATGTATTCTGCACATTTAATGGCCATTAATTTATAATTCACCATTAATTTATAATTCACCAATGGACCTGTCAGTGAACAAGTCTTCATAATCAAAAAACATCTACAAACAATAAACATCAGCCATTTTCAGTAAAAAAAAAAGAATTCATTGGAAAAATAATTATAGTGGAGGGCTATATTTGGTCAGTAGTCAAGAGGTGAGGGGGAGGGGTGTTGGAAAGGGGGTGCTGCATCAAAGAAAGATTCTTCTGGGTTTATGGTGGGATGTGCATGGAATTGCTTATTACAAGCTGCTAAATGATCGATCAATTGATTGATTTGGTTTAGCAGCATATCAACACCTCTATGGGTCATTTAATGCCAGAATCTAAATATTTTGAACATATTTTTATGGCTTCAACTACAGATAAAATGTATTGTTGAGCATTTTCCTATAAAATTTATTGTTAGTAATTATTTATATGAAAATGTATTGTTGGTATTTTTACTATAAAAAAGTAATTTTATATTTTCATAGTGTTTGGGGGGTTCACTATATGCCCATAGCTGGGGCCCTAACAGGTGCTACTACTCTGAGTCAGGGTGGACCTGGCATTTAAGACCTGGTTCCACGCTCCTCAAAACTTCCAATTTCGTGATCAGGGGCCTTGCTGCTGGATGTAGTTTATCATCATACCCAGGATTAATGAACTGCTAAACAATAATCAAAGAACCACAGTCAATGGTTACTCTGCCAATAGTTAAGGTGTTTTATATTAAAAAAAAAATGTCAGACAGGATTAGGATAATCATTCACCACAATAATGCCTCACCCTTAAATGTAAAAATGACCAAACAACCAGAAGAACTTATCTGGGGGGGGGATGGTTTATCCATTATAGTCTCCAGATATTACTCTGAAATTATTTACACTATTTACATTTGGACTATTGTCCCCATCTTTTCAGCCATTGTACCGTCCGGCCTTCATCATGTGTATATCAATCCAGATAACCTACAGGGAATTCTGAACTGAACTCTTTATTTAATCTACAGGATAAACTGTTCTCTATCCACTGCCCATGTCTAGGGATATCTTGTCTAGTTCTTATTTTTAGTACTGCTCAGTTATTGCTTGCCCATTTCCACAGAGTCCAAGTACACGCTGCTCCACCCAGGGATTGAACTCACAATTACTATGTGTAATGAAGCATATGTTTAAAAGTTTTCAAAGCCATTTCTATGGATTTTTATTAAAACTTCAAGAGAAGAGGTAGAAAATATGAATTAGTCTCTGATTTCAGGTCAAAATCTAAAGAATTTAGACATGTGGCATTAAAAAGCTTGTTGATAGATCGGATAAAGTGAATGAAATCAATAGTTAATATACCTGTTGATATTTCTGACATGAGATATTGCAATTATTTACACTATATTGTTAGCACTGTTGTCCTCATCTTTGTTGCCATATTCACAATGTTTCAGCTGCTGCGTGCTCCAGCCTTCTTCAGGAACTGTCTATATTTCTGACATGAGGTATTGCAATTATTTACACTATTTACATTGTTCACACTGTTGTCCTCATCTTTTTTGCCATATTCACAACGTTTTGGCCATTGTATGCTCCAGCCGTTGTATGCTCTGACCTTCTTCAGGAACTGTCTATATTTCTGACATGAGGTATTGCAATTATTTACACTATTTACATTGTTCACTGAAAAACAAATCTTTTTTGCCATATTCACAATTCTTTTGGCCATTATAATTCTCCATTTTCGTTTTTGACCTTCTAAAGGAACTGTCTATATTTCTGACATGAGGTATTGCAATTATTTGCACTATTTACATTGTTCAGACTTTCGTTGCCATATTCACGATGTGTATGTACTGGCCTCCTTCAAGTGTTTGGAATTTCAAACTGAACCTTTTATTTCATGCACAGGGATAGATTGTTCTAGTTCCACATGCCATGCCTCTTCTGGATGTCTCTTTATCAGAAAAAAAAATTTGATTTAACTGAAAATTTTTTTTTGTTCACCTCAGCTGTAGCCAGGTATTGAACTCACAACTCTTTGTGTCAAGTCACTGGATTTAACCAATGCTTTTATCCATGGGGTCATGGGTCATTGAGGACAATCACCTGAAGAAGGCCAGTGAATATAATGGCCAAAATGTTGTAAATTGTATTTTATTCTTCATACAAAAAATTGAACAGAACCTTCATTACAATTTAATAACGTTTTTAAAGTGTAAAGTACAAAATGGTGCTGTACTTTAAATTTAACCTCCAAAATTACTTCATGTTAAGTATAAAATGGGAGCTTCAGTGGAATAATGAATAACGGCTTGAATTGGTTGGAGAGTAAAGTTCAAATTCCAGTCAAGTTTGTTACATTAACTTACGTGCTAATAATGCAAATTATGAATTAATCTATTTTCTCCCCACCTATGGTTAAATAGCAGGACAGACAATGAAAACAATCCATGTAAAAATTCATTATTCATTGAAAAAAAAAATTGTAAGACAATAGTGTCCTTAATATATCTTATTTATAAAAGCAATTAAAATCTTTTCTAATTAAACAATGTCATAGTTTTATTGCGTTATTTATTTTAAGATTCAGAGCTGATTTTCGGTAAATGGTCTTTCTATTTGACAAAAACAAATTGATGATTTAAATTCCTCAATGAGTCCCGCTTTTAACAAATCTAAACATGAAAAAAGAGGTTGGAATTTTAATTTATCTCAAAGTTTCATAAAATTAAGTGAGGATAACAGATATTAAAAAAAAAAAAAAATAATATAGCAAAATTAATTTCATTCATTTGTGAATAAGTCCTGAAAATTTTATTAAAATCTGACAATTATTTGATTTTTGCAAGAATCTCTAATTTTAATGGCGAAAAAAGATGAAATTTTCTATGCTAATCTTTGGCCCACCCGCTGACGCAAGAAAAACAAAATTTTATCTAAAATTTCGAACATGCTTGAAAGGATTTTAAAAATATTAATGAAATAAAAATACTTTGGTCTTTCCTCTTAGTTTTAATAAAAAATATTTTGACGATAAAACTTTTTTTTACCAAGTTTGGGGACTTTTTCCATTATGGCATATTCTTTTTAGAGGTACCTAAAGTGGATGATAGAACAGGGAGCAAGAAAGATGGTGAATAGACTCTCCTTATTAAGTGGTAAAATGGATAGGAAGTTGTGGAGTGCCATGATCGCACACGTCCTGAAGTGGCACAGTAGAAGAAGGACAAGGGAGGTAATTTGTGCGGAAAATAAAAATAATTTGATGGGTTATTAAAGAAAGATTATGAAGATAATTATTTTATTCTGAAATTCTAATGGATATTAATTTTTCTGAAAAGTAAATAATTTTAAGTCAGCTTCGTCAATATAAGTTCCAGGAAGAAGAAAGAATTGGTTTTCTTGCTTTTAAATTTCAAAGTTTTGTCACGTCGTGGAATTTACAAGGTCAAGTCTTGAAAAAAAAAGTACATCACTGTTCTCTCAAGTGGTCTCCCTGGTGGTAGAGAGAGTTGTGATCGGCGCCAGAGGTCAGAGTTCGAGATTTGGGAGTTAACAAAAACAAACACAGGGGCGTGTGCTCCATTAAAAAAAAAAAGTAAAAAATTTTCGAAGCAGGAAAGTTATGCTATATTTGGAATACTGGCGCAACACAATCTTTCTATTCATTTTCATGCTGCCCGTTTATTTAAAAAAAAAAAAAAAAACAAGCTAAAAATTTTTTAGAGGCCAGTTTTTTTTGTCTCAAGTTTTGAGAGAAATAAAAAAAAATGGATCCTTACCAAAGTTTCTTTCGGATCAACTGAATTTTCCATTTCAACATTTTTAGAAGACATTAAAAAGAAAGAAAAGCAAATTCTTCTTTCCTATGGGAAATTATTGAAATCATGTTTATAATTTATTTAAAACGATTAATATTCGCAATGAAGCCATTACAAAGCAAGGGGGAATAATTTGTCGGTGACAATTGAAAAATGTTCCTTAAAAAAATACTATCCAGCTAAATCATATTCAGTCAGTTATATGCCATGCGTGATACACGCTTAGACGATCATATATCTTTCGATACATGACTGACGAGGCAGATTTTTTCCCGCAGTAGGTTGCCATTTCTTTCTGGGGTAGACCAGTTGCCATCCAAGCTTATAGGACCCGGTCTATCCTGCTATTACCCATAGCTGACGGGAGAAGAAGAGTATTTAGCACGTAAGTGAAATGTAATGGATTCAACTGGAATTCGAACTCGGCTCTCCGATTCCTCAATCCGAGCCGCTATCCATTACTCTACCGCCTCCCAATTACACTGAACTTAAATCGAGTTCGCTGATTCAGAATCTTTCTCCAATCCCTTGTTATTGGTTTTCTGTCATTTTTTTAATATCCTAGTAATGGTAATAGTATCAATATTTTAAAGATTTGAAAAAATATATTTAATATGAATCGTTGTCAACCATTCATTTTTGTTTTTGACAAGTATGTCTTTGTAGTGAGTGTGAAGTAATAATAATAACTCCCTTTACTTACACGCTTCAAATTCGGGTGAACTGAGGAAAAAGAAAGAAAGGAATTTGCGAGCCTATGTGAAATTTTCATTATACCAATGAAAACCTCGCCTTCAAAGAGAATGACCGGCGAGCTGAGGAGAAAACAGAAATATATTCGTGAGCCTATGTGAAATTGTTTTGGGAACAACGAAAATTTCGTCTTCAATAGAAATTAGCCATTGAGCGAAGAAGAAGAAGAAAGAAAAGAATGTAGCGAAACTATGCGAAATTCCTTTTGATGTAAAATGGAGAGAAAAATTAAATTAACAAAAGAAAATTGCCTGAAGGGTTTTGTGGTGAATACAAAATAAAAATAACTCTCTTTTCTTCACTGTTTTCAAATTCGCGAGCCTGTGTGAAAATTTATTTTGACCAATGGAAAACGGAGCGGCTTACAAACTGAGAAAAAAGTAATGAGCCGATGTGAAATCGCTTTTTGATATAAATAGGCAGAGAAAGTTGAATCAAGGCACAGAGAGAGAGAGAGAGAGAGAGAGAGAGAGAGGGCAGAAAGAAGCAAAGTTCCACGTGTCTGAATAATGCCGGTGTTAAATTACACACTGATAATTATCAGCCTCTAATGAAAGCAGGGCAATTTCAAATAACTCTATTCAACCCTAAAGGTAAGTACCTTAAAATATATATTTTCATTTTTGTTGAATACAACCTTATAACTTTTATGTGAAAAACGAACTCTCTCAATTTGTTTTAAACATTTTGAAATATTACTTTGTCTGATGATTTGATATGAACCTTTTCTCTTCTTCACAATTCATCAAAACTACGAACTTTAAATATTTAATTCCTTTTCCTAAAACAAGCTATTGACAACTTCAAATGTGTAATTTTGTAAATAAATTCCTTATTTTGTTTCGTTAAATATAACACGTGTGTTTTCTCATCATTTTCCCTCATTTATGTCAGTTTCGTTTCAGTTACTCGCGACCAGAGTTGAAGTTCTTGCAAGTGTCAAATTATTCGCCAATGAAATTATTGACCTTTAACTTAGCACACGGCACTTCAAAGAATTTTCTCAACAATCCAAGAAAGTTAAGTATTTCAAACTATCTCTCTTCGTTTACTTTTGAACGCATGTAAACCATTTATCACTTCGGCCAGCATCGAACTCTCTTACCTTTGTTGTAAACATTTTGAATATTATTTTGTGTCAGATCATTTAATCTGTTGTATGAACATTTCCCCTTCATAACAATCCGTTAAAACTACGAACTTTAAAAAAATCACATAACTTCAAGCGTGTAAATTCGTAAATAAATTCCTTATCTTGTTTTGTTAAAATTACCCATGTTTCTTTGTTATTATCATCCTTCATTAATCTTCTTGGTGTGGGTAAATCAACTGTTCATTTCAACCACTAAAACCAAAGCCACTATAGCCTACATATTATTTTTAAGTACTTTTCATTGCAATTACACAAACTGTCACACAATGGTCATTAAAAGTGATCTATTTAATTTTATTATGAATTATTATCAAGTAATACTAACGCGTATTTCACGTGGATATGCACGTGTAACAGGATGCTAACTCTGGTTCGACATGTAGTTACATGAGAATGTATAATGATTTGAGGTGATTAGAAATAAGCAATAAATTCCGAAAACTCCCCCCAGGGATATTTTAATTAGGAGAAAAATGGAAAAAGAAACAGAATTAAAGTTACATCAAATATATAAAACGAAGTTGATGAGGGAATCAGAGAGAGTTGAACCCTGAACGAATTTGGTGAAAAGTCATTAAAGTTGGAATTTTTCACAGGTGGTCTCTGATGAAGAAATTTATTTGCTTGGATTTCATAAATGACACAAATTCACAGAACCACACGTGGTTCAAATAATCGAAAATCCACTCTCCCAATTACTCTGCCATTAAATTTATAAATGCGTTCAAAGCAGGGACGTGCCGTCGAGGTAAGCAAGGTAGGCAGTAACTACCCTGAATAAAATAGATCAGCAGCTATATTTTCCTTCTGTGGTACATTATAAACCAAATCCAACAAAATTATGAAAGCCACTCTGATTATTATGCATAAAATGCTAATTTTTTCTTTTTTTGTAGATTTACTACATAAAGGTCACAAGCTACTTACCCTACATGAAAGACGGTAGTGGCCTGCTGACGGGCCGTCGATGCCAATGCCAACGGTTCAAAGAGCTGGAAGCCGCTGACAGGGATTCTGCAGTAGTAGCCAAAAGCAAGATGCCCGCTCAGTGTTCTCGTAGTCGTCGGCTTAATCTCGTAGCCAAAAATTTAATTCATTCTGTGTTGATCGCTTCATTGATAATGATGGCGTTGATGACTAAATTCGCCGCCAACGTTCAGGACTAGAAGCTTCCAATTTCACCAAAACCTGATTCCGTCATTCAAATTCCCTATCGTCGTTTAACTTTGCAAAGTTGGATGGTCGGAGTGAATGGACGGGTTATTTTTCTTGCTCAAAGAAAACGATGTCGTATTTTAAAAGGGAAGTCGGGATTATTTTATTTATCCATTTATTCTTATATTTTTTCTTTATTATATTACTATGCATTTATAATCTTTAATGATTAAAATACATATTTGTTGTTTTTACGATAAATCGAGGCATACTATTTACACTATTCTTGTTCTCATCTTTATTGTCATATTCACGATGTTTCGGCAGTTGTACGCTCCGGCCTTCAGTGAAATACGTTGGAATTTCCAACCGAATCCTTTATTTAGTCGACTAGGGTAGCTTGTTCTAGTTCCACGTGCCGGGTCTTTTCTGAATATCGCAGTTTAAAGTTATTTTCCTTTAGTAACTTAACTCTCGAACTTTTTTGTTCACCACTGCCGTAACCAGGTATTGAACTCACAACACTTTGGGTCAAGTCACTGGATTCCTTCAGCCAACGTTTTTTTTTTAATTTTTTATTGTGTCCTTGACGTGAATGAATGGGGGGGGGGGCTTGTAAACCTAATGTCTCAGTAACCATTTTTTTTACCAGAGTATATATGTGATGTGGAGAGGCTAATCCATGTCTGCAAAGACAAAAGATAACCGTCTGATCTGCGCAAAGCACTTGTTGAGCAAATTGAAACATCAAGAGTCTGGAAAAATTTGGCTTTTTTCTCTGGGTGAGAAATCTTTGAAAAGGGTCAACCGAAGGAACTTCAGCTGGTTATGTAGAATGTTCCAACGGTCATGTACACAAAGTTTCTGGCAAATGTGATCGTTCTGTTAGTTATAAGCAACGAGGGGGAATTCATAGTTCCTTATTTCAGGGCTTAAAGGTCAAAGCTGCTGACTATAAGGAGCTGTTGGAAGGGGTTGTGAAGCTTTGGGTAGAGAGCGTGGACAAAGGAAGACCGGACATCTATTAACATGATTCTGCGACATCCCATAAGACCAAGATGACCCAAGAATGGACCACTTACAATCTCTACGATCACGTCGACCCAAACATGGCTTCCTAGCTCTCCAGACCTGAACCCGTTGGACGACTAAGTGTGGGACGTAGTCGAGCGGGAATTCAGTATACACCCCATAACATATCTGAAGTCTACAATAAATAGCACAATGTTCTCAGGAATGACAGCTGGTTATACAAAGACCTTAAGGACGTTCTAAAGGCCATACACACAAAGTTTCCGGAAACCGTGGTGGTTTTGCGAGTCGTAAGCAACGAGGGAGAATGCATACTTCCTCGCTTCTTTTCTCAGGGCTTAAAGACCTGTTAAAGAGAGATGTGAAGCCTTGGACAGAGAGCGTGAGCAAAGGAAGACCTTACATCTACCAACATAACTCTGCGCCGTCTCATGAAGTCAAGATAACCCTGAGTCCGTTGGGCGACTGTGTGTTGAGAGGGAAGTCAATCAACGTTTCCAGTACACTATAAATTCTCTAATAGTAACCAGGTGTACCCCATATTAACAAAAGAGTAATTTATGAATTTTTTTAATACTTATAATAATAATATGTGTCGCCTCCTTCTCGTTCTCAGCTTGGTTGTAGTTAACCCAGGGTTAAATCCCTTGGTCACAGGCACCAATTGTCGCCTCCTCCTCTTTCTTGGCCGTCCGAATGTCCAACTCCCTCGGCTGATCGGCTTATCCCACGTGGTGTTTAGTTTTGATTATAAGGCTAGCAAACATTGAATCATTGTCGCGAATCGTCACAGAATGAAGACGCAAGTGAGAAGAAAAATAACGAATAAAAATAAATGTTTTTATATACGTTTTTTTTGTACAGTGCTAGGTCAATGTTGACATTAGAATTTATCAGTCAGTTATCGACCCAAGCTGCTTCTTAAGTTGAACGTGACACTTCAGCTGGCACAACGCTTATGTTGGAGGTTCTCTTCAGGCAGGCAGTCATGTGATATCAGTTAGCGCGGTCGTCTCTCGTCTGTAACAACTGCTTCGATTCCTTGCATTTATTGACATTCACCTAAAACTGATGTAGGTCACGACGTGGTTAGGGGATTTCCCTATCTTCCGACAAGAGCCCTTTTGTTGTCTAGCTCTTGAAAATTAATTACATTTCCAAATCGGGCAATCCCCTTTTCCTATAGATAGTGGTCACAGGTATCAATCGACCCTAATAACCTCTTTTACTGGCATCTCACACCAATACTTCCCAATGTGCATAGGAAATTCATTCACTTTCCTCAGTATTTCACCTGCACTTGCCACCTTTGTTACCCTTTGACCAGTCCGACTCTCAACTGCTTGGCTTAACTTATGGTCATTAATTAAAAAAAAAAATTATTTCAAATTCTGTTTACGCAAAATTTTTCCATTCTGGCTTAGTTTGAAATCAGATATTTACTCTCTGTCAGTCATTCCCCCAACCTTGTCAAGGTCATGACATTCCAACCACAAGGAAACTATTCCTGAGTTTTGGATACAGATCAAATCTTATCCGTTCTACTTATTTCCATGTTTTCTTAACCATAACTTTGGAGCTAGGACATTAATCAGTTGTCAGCTTAAAGATCACCACATGGCTTTTTGTGGTAATATCACCTTTCCTTAAGTAAATCTTCTGGTTTTAGAGAATTAAGCTTCTTTTCTTTTTTTTTAAGCGAAATCGTCATTCTTTCTCTCAGTCTGTTATCATTCTATTCATTAACCCTTTCTTTCCATTTACCAGTGCCAAATAGTGACACATAAGCTGATAAAACCTAATTCATAAGATCTGGAAAGTAAGGACCTATGCATATCAAATTCTAAAAATAATGGATTTTTTTTTCTTGATAACCAAAAAATCAGAATGGAATGTTAGGCCCAATAAAGGATTTGAGAAATGTAAAATGTAAACTGCTTGTCAGCAGAAAAACAAATGAAATTGTTATGATTCACAAATCCGATGATGTAAACAATCTGAAATATGATTTGAGAAATGTAAAGTGGACAAAGATTTTTAATGTCATATTGAAAAGTTGACAACAAAGAAAATTCTTTAACGTCAAGGACATAGGAAAGAATTTATAAACACAAAGTTTGTTGTTTATTGTTTTGAATAAGTGACCAACCACAAACCATTGTTTGAAGAACAGTATCGGTTCTCCAAAATTGGAAAGATAATGAATCTTGAGGTGTGATAGGAGTTGGGCGCAATACGTATAAACAGGCGCAAAGGTGACCCAAAGAAACCAGAATCAAGCAGAGAGTATCAGAAGCCAACAGAAGCAGATGAAGCGGCAAGCAGATAACCATCAGTTGACTGGCAGCAGTACTGAACAGTTTGGGAAGGAACCAGGATCAAACCAGACCAGCCGTGATATAAATTGAAAATGTGTGACACACTGACATTCACATTTATTTATATAGATTACCTTCAATTTTCTATAATAATGGAAAATGTAATTTCGAATTTCATGTGGAATAAATAATTCATTTTTTGTAGGTGCAATCTTTCTGTGTATGTAGGCATCAATGTAGGGGATTTCCCTATCTTCCGACAAGAGCCCTTTTGTTGTCTATATAAGTGGGCATTGAAGTAAACACCCAGCAGAGACGTTCTGTGAATGTCACTTCTGGGTGTTGGTTTCAATGTCCAATTTTATATTTGCATATGCTCTATCACTGATGTTAAACACTTTTAAGCCATTAATATGGCTTACCTTAAACCTAAATTTTATAATATACAGGTATACTTCACCCTATACCGCTAGTTGCTTCCAGAGGTCACGAGTTAATTTGTTTTTCAACCTAAGTCGAAATAAACACTAAACCGCAAACAAGCACTCCCCATTGCTTATTACAGTATTTATGATATGTATGTGGAGTATTCTGAATGAAATAATTAACATTAATTAAATTTTAAATTTACATAAACTCATGTAAAACAGCTGAAGGAGTTTTTATTTTTCCATATTATATTTAAGAAAAACCGACATATTTTCCAGAATGACTTAAGCTGAGATATCACTGTATATATTAGACTCCATCAGCAAAAACAATATGCAAAAAAATGATTGACTAGTGGTCAATACTCAGATTCCTAACTTTTGGTTAATTACAATATATATGTTGCTTTACTTTATAGTTTTCTTCCTTGTAAAATGCTGTCTTCTGTAATCCATCTGAAAGTATGATATATGAGAGAAGTCCTAAAGTATGAAACAGAAAAAGATTTTTCATTGTTCTTAATTTTTCCACACACACACATATATATATATATATATCTCCCCAAATGAGAGAAAGAACAAATGGAGTAAAATTCCACTGTTTGTAGGATTTACTTTTAAAAAAGAAGTGCTCAAAATAAAGTAGAGCAATATATTATTATTATATTTTTATTATAAGAGATTATAGTAAAAACATGTTGAAATCATTACACGAATGCTTTCAGGTTTCAATGCTATGATTGAACTTCTTCAGCTGGACTCTCCCCATCATTTGTCAACATATGAGAGTCAAGAAACTCAGTTACTAGGAACTGAAAGCCAAACACCTGCATATGTGATTTGATTATAATGGTGAAGGCTTTGTACAGAACCAACCACAATTTTTGAAGGGCCGAATACAGAGACTTGCTGCACTACTTACCAAAAGGTCCCCAAATAACCCTCCCCAGGTTTTGAATTCAGACTTGTCCTCCAAGGCTATAGAACCTAGTCTGTCCTTCTATTGACCCATAGCTGGATTTAATGGAATTCAAACTCGACTCTCCACTGTGCCTCATATATATCTCATTTTGAACAGAACAAGCAAAGACCAACACATGCACACTCACTATGTATATATTGTTTTGCTGACAGGAAAATTATCAAATTTTAAATCTAAATTGTTTGTCCATATAAAATACCATAAATTTATTAGAAAATAAATTCAATTTAAATACAGAATGGTCATAAAAATGATTTCAAATCACCACACATTTCAGCTTATATTGTTTTTCTATCACCCAGATGTTGTTGCCAGACAGTAAAAAGAAATTAATCACAAGCAACACAAACCATTTCAGTCTCATTCAAGTTGTGTGTAGGTTTGGTGTGAACAGATTAAATAAGCTTTCTATATTATTTTCTAAAAAAAAAAAAAAAAAAAAAAAAAAATCTTTAAAAAGTAGTTTTATTTGTTCCTGAATAATCATTTCTCAATAGTTCAATAAAATCTTCTTTGATTTTTGTTTTAGACTTTACAAAATTAAGGATTTTTTTTTTCATCTCCAAATTTATTTCTGGTTTAACCAATGGAATTGGAAGCAATGGGATTCTTTGAATGTTTTATTTCAAATTTTGTTAAATTATATATTTGTGCGTACATATATTAAATTGCATAAGCATATGTAAGTCACACATGCACAGCAATCACTACAAAAATATGGTTATTTTTGTAGTGATTTTATAACATTTTTAACATGACAGAAAAGGTTTAGGCTCACTAGCCAAAAGAGGTTAGGTTTTGGGGTCACTGCCCTAAAATGTTAAGAAGTAGATTTAAAAAAAAAAAAAAAAAAAAAACAATTATTACATATCTTTGATTATCATTTAATAATTTCATACTGTAGTGTATAAGGCATTAAGCTTTTCTTTTAATGTTTATTTTTATTTTTTTTTTTTTTTTTTTTAGAAATTTTCATTTCCTGTCAGTTTTAATGAAGTTTTCATTAATAGACATTTCTTCCCTGCCGTTAGGTCATTAAATCGATACATATTTCTTTTTCTTATGTATATAAGAGTGCTCTATTTTAAATACTTTTAAAAGAGCTTTGAATGCATGCACATAAAAATTGATTTAAATTTATTTACTCATTAAGAGCCCCTTTCATGCTTACTAATTTTTCAAAATGGGTTCCTGTTTATTTTGAATGTTCCCAACATCAATTATTCTTTCCATCTTTTCTCTTTTGAACAAACTTGGAAGCATTTAAAATAAACAAGCACCCATTTTGAAAAATTGAAAGGGGCTGTTAATGAGTAAATAAATCAAGGATGTTATATACACACACAGATATTACATACATGTGAGGAAAGCTGAAGAACAAATTAACCAAAAAACTGTTGCAAAAACAACTTTATCCAAACAATTGGTGGAATAAGAAAAAGAAATAAAAAAATAAAAGCACAAACCACATGACTTTTACTATCTGATTGCAATTAATACCCCACTTTGTCACATGACAACCAAATTTTGGTCTTTTTCTTTGTGAACTTTTTAAGATGTCAGGTAATACAGATTAGGAATGTAAAATAAAATTATATTTGCACTGGAAGTTGTTTCAAGAACATTTGGTTATCAAGAATCAGTCATCAGCATCGTCAAACTGACCTGGAAAAAAATGGAATTGAACCGAGTTGTAACGGACATTCTTACAGTGGATGTCGGAAGGCATAAAAAAATGCCGGTCTTGATAACTGTATGTGTCTAAAAAAAAAAAAAAAAAAAAAAAAAGAAAAGAAAAGAAAGAGTAATGCAAGAATTGAAGATTTTTTTATTAGAGGCACAAAATTTAATTAATGAGATGATTGAGTGAGAATTAAAAATAAAATATATATATATATATATATATATATATATATATATATATATATATATATATATATATACATATATATACATATATATATATATATTTAGTTGGATTGATGTGTGTTTGTGACCCTGGGTTTCACGCTATTTGTGATCATCAGACAAACTGATTAATTTTTAAATTTTGGATTTATATATGGTTGCATATATCGGTGTTTTTATGGAAGTGGGAGGAAAAATTGTCATCAGGACGCCACTCATACTTATGCAAACATACATATATGCATGTACATTCATTGACGTATGCAGACACACACACACACCGTAGCTCACACAAACATATGTAAACAGTGTGGGACTGGGCATATATGTGTTGTTGCGCACATACATACACATTTGGTCACTGTATTCAATCTTTGATTGTGTAGTGAATATTTCTTGTTTGTTGCGCTGTCAACACGCAGACCGTTTTTCTATTTTTGTTCGCTGAATAATACTTTCTCACATGTACGTATATACGTATGATGGAGTCTGTGTAAGACTATGATAGGTAAAAATTGCAATTATTTTTAAGGTTTTAAGGCTGTTTTGTTATTAATTTAAAGCCAGTTATTTGCTTGTTTTTGGCGAGTGCGTATATGTAAATGGTAGAAATTCCAATCTGTAATACTTATTAGTATTTATGTGGTGGTATTAATTTTGCTGGGAGAGAGAGAAGTAATTTACATTAATGGTGATTGTGGACTAATACAGCAATAGTAATTGTGATGTGGCAGTAATGGTTGGGGAGCGTGTGATGATTACAATAACTATTTTCTGCTACAATTGTTAAGTGGTAAAAGTGATTAGTAATGGTGGTGGAATGATAATAATAATAATTGCAATTATTGTGATGGTAGTTTAAACTAGAAAATAATTGATGGTATTATGGTGACAGTGGTTTCTCTTTTCATGTTTATAGGGTCAATGGTGGTTTATGTAATTGTGTTGGTTGGTATTTTTATTCATTTGGCATAAATTCTCATAATAGGTATTTATTTTCATGCCTGCATTTCAAAATTATTTCTGATCTTATGTTTAGTAAATTCTTTTGTTGGCTATGAGAAATTACTGCTACCTTTTCGTGTAGGCAAAGTAGGCATTTCTTTGTAATGTTATTGTAGGCAGGTGCTTTTTTCAATATTTTCCAGCTTATTCTTGGTGTAATATTTGTCTTTTAGATGCCATATGTATGTGGATAGTGTAGTGCTGTTCAGGTATTTTCTGTTGGAGAATGAAAGGTTGTGGTTGTTTTTTTCTCTTCTTAAATGGTCCCTCAGTAGCACTGATGTAGTACATTGTGCTGCTGTTTGCACTTACCTTGGCTTTATATATTATATTCGTTTGTTGGCAATTTCCTTGGAGTGGACAAGTCGTTTTATTTCTGCAGTTGCATTGAGGTTCCTTGATTGCATTATTGTAGATTGTTACTTTTTTGGTGTGGCTTTTTATTATTTGTGTTATATTTTTTGTGCAGCTGTAACTGATTTTAACATTATTTTTGGTGAATATTTTTGGTAATCAGTTTGTTTCAGGGAAGTGCTTTTCTATTAAGTTTAGGAATGTCCTTCCTATTTTAGTTTTGACAGTTTTGTTGTATGGTGGGTTAAACCAGATAACATTTCTTTTTCTGTTTTTGCATTTCAGTTGTGGAGGTGTGTGGGTATATATATATATATATATATATATATATATATATAAATAAAAATGTTGGTGGAACCAACAGACAACTTGCCAAAACCTAAAACTCTTATCCAGATATAGTCTTGAATAAAAGTGACAATACTGAAAAAAGGCCTAAAGACAAACTTATCTACTCAGTTAAAAGCTCAAGGCTCAGACTGCCTAGACAAAGCAAAAAAATGCTTACTAACATTAAATCCTATGAAAGGATGGCTCTAGAATTTGAGTTTCATGCTCACGTGATCTTCAGATGACTTGAAGGCAAAATGAAAGTGTGTGTGTGTATATATATATATATATATATATATATATATATATATATATATATATATATACACACACACACACACACACACAGTGAGCCCCACCTATTCATGTTTTGGCATTTGCAGTTTCACACAATCGCAGATTTTTTATTTAGAACATATGTACTTGTTATATGGAAAACGAATATTCACAAGTTTTTCTGAAGAATATATGTACAGATTATTCACCGAGAACTTCCTCAATTCGCGGATTTTATCGATAGAACATATTTAAAATATTCTTGTACTATTTTCCTGTTATTTAAGAGACTTAAAACATATAACAGTCTATTTTTATGGTAGAAATTGGCAGAATTGTACATCTTCATTGTAAAAAACGTAAAAACATGCATAGTGCTTTGGCTTTGATCTTTGTTAGGTGCTGTGGCTGGGGACTTAAAAGTGGCTTATGCTAAGTCTGGGGGTCATCATCACAGTTCTGTTTTTAAAAATATTTTAAACTTTATACGCCTTATTACACATATTTTATACAGTATTTTCAATGGTTGTATCAATCTATGTGTAATTAAAAACGGTTATTGTATGTAGAAGAGAAAATTTAAGCGTATAGTCACCAATACTATTTTCAAAAATGTTTTAAAAAGGGTCTGAGATGTTTCTAAAGTATTTAGGATGAAAGTTTAAGGCATATGGGGTTTTAACAATCAAAATAGGTATTTATAAGCACTTTTCATGGGGTTAAAAGTATTCGCAGATTCTAACTATTTGCGGCCAGTCCTGATCCCTAACCCCTGCAAATATGGGACTCACTATAGCTGTTTGGTCTCAGCATGATGTTTATAACATCAACATGCTTATGTTGATTTATTATAAATTTTCTATAGAAATTCTCCCATTGACAGGTTGTATTGTCAGTCAAATCTCTTCTTTTAAGAAATATCAGAATATTGAATATGAGAATTTGAGATATATATATATATATATATATATATATATATATCTAACAAAAATTATGTTTAGCATAATAATCCAGTGTACATGTGAGTGACCACAACTACCGGTTTCTTGCACACTAATACATTTTTTGCTCAGACAATAATGGTTTGTTTGGTGATTTATATCCACTCTGCTAATTCAAAATGTTACACTGTACAGGTTAGCTGACAAATACCTATAAGGGACTCAACTAAAAATCCCCAAGGGGGATATACACATAGGACCAAGGATCAAAGTCATTCCATTTCAAATCAACAAGGCTTTGACTATCACAGATTTTTTCCTACTTTTTATTCCTCATAACTGGTTTGTTTTTCATGTTTTTGATGCTTAATTTACCAATAATTGACAGTGACTCATTAAAAAGTTGCAAATCATTTCCAGTATCTACAAAAATGCTAGAAGACTGTGGCTGGTCTTCAGCTGATGTTCCAGAACTTTCAGAAAACTCAGTTAATGCTGTTAATTTTATTCAACAATGGATTTGCTTGTTAATCATTTTGTAAATGTTAAGAATCTTTTTTTTAAATATTTATTTCAACATATCATTTTTTAGATCGAAACTTAATTTTTTTAAATATATATAAAAAAATACTGAAAATTTGATTGTATTTAGTGTACCATGTCAAATATCAACAAAAATTTGTTAGTCATAAACATTATTTGTTGCATATTTTCATATTATGTTATCTTAACATTAATTCATGACATTTTTTTAAATAATTATTTTCATTATGTCACTTTTTCATATAAAAATCAATTTTTTTTTATAATATAAATGTAAACAAAATAAAAAAAAAGGTTGTTTATTTTCCACCAACATGTCAACATTTAACCACAAATAACAAATTCTGTTGATAGTTCTTATGTGAATATTAATCAGCATTCAAAGAGCTTTCTAAAGATATACAACTTGACCATATTGGGTGATATGAAAATGTTAGTATATAGTGGTAGATGTGCAAATCCGCCATTTTAAAATGGCCCAAATCACTAAAACTCTTGTAATTCAGGTCAGTCAAAAGTTCAAAAAATTCTGTACATATATTGCCATAAGGCAGACAAATTTGTTGTCAAATTAAAAAGATAATTGAAGATATGTTTTTTGAGGAATTATCTTATTTGATCTTTCAACAAAAAAGAAATAGATCACATTTTAGATCCATTCAAATACTTTAAAATGGTATATAATTTAGTTCTGTAGGTGAAAAAAAAAACCAACTCAGATATTGATATTTAAACTTTGTGACTATTTTCTAAAATTCACCATTTTGGCAAGAGTCATATCTTGGGAAACCTTTGACCTCAAGAAATAATATAGGTACCATTCTATTTCTATCATGAAGCTCTATGAAGTGTACCAAATAGGAAAAAATTGATGATCAGACCCTTGTTGATTTGACATGGAATGACTCAACAGCAAATGTTGAGAAAAGAGGAAGAAAAAAAAAAATTTAACGAAATACCAGAATAAATTTATGAGTGTGCTTAAAAAAAAGTTTTTGATGGCGCAGGAACAACTGGATAAATATAATAAACATAATATAAAGCTCTGTTATTTCTGTATGGAGCACTTTTGTGCTATTTTAGTGTACTTCTTTGGGAGCTACTTAATTCTGTGTTATATATATATATATATATATATATATATATATTTGTGTGTGTATGTATGTGTTTCAAAGTACTGTGATTAAGCCTTTTATTGAATTTTTCTTGTGTTCGAACAAGTGTTTTCTTTTCTGGACACAGAGTGTGTAGAAACTGTTCAAATGTTCTGTAATTCCAACACATGGCCCCAAAAACTTGGAGAGTTGAGTTAAAGGGAAATAATTGAGACATCCAGAAGAGGCATGGCATGTAAAACTAGAACAATCTATCCCGATGAATGAAATAAAGTGTTCAGTTCTGAATTCCAATCACCTGAAGAAGGCTGGAGCATACAATGACCGAAAAGTTGTGAAGTAAACAAAAAAAATATGATTTTTAAAATAAAAATATCAAAGAAATAATTGGTTTACTTAAATAAAATTCAACTTACCTCCCTTGGAACATATTTGAAAATATTTTGAGTTTGGTTACAAAAAAAAAAAAAAAAATTTGTGGGAAGTAGTGTGAAACTTATTTTGCCATTCGTAATATTGTAACAGCTCAAGCACAAGGAGTTCTTAGAATGAGAGAGAGAAGGGTGGAGGTCTTTCAACAAAAAAAAAAAAATAAATAAATAAATAAATAAATTGAGATTTTGACTGGGGGAATAGTGGGGAAACGGTTAAGGTGATCAAATAAAAGTGAGGCTGGATGTGATGTTTCCATATTTACTCACCCACATCATATAAACCATTTGAAAGTTCCAAGTCACAGTCCGTCTCTTCCTCCTCCTCCTCCTCCTCTTTTTGTTGACATGCACTTTGTGAGATTTCTGACATGGAGAGAGAAGCCACTTAATAATACACATGCAGACATTGAATTTGTTTGTTTTTACTACTTCTTCCTCAGCCGAGATTAGTTTAGCTTGAATCTTAACTACTGTGACCTTTATAAAAAGTTTAAGCCATTTGACCGAATGCTAAAACTTTCCTGGAAGCAGAAAGATAACATCAATTCGAGTTGCTAGCAAAATGACTCCGTTTGACATAATGCAGTGCAAATTGTTCTGCTTATTGGTCAAAAGATACACAAAAGGATAAAATCTCCAGTTTGAGAATTTACGTCACACTTTAAAACAATCGCCTTTTACCAAAATGGACACAGATCACAGTTCATGAGGAAATAGATATGTTTACATGAAATACCAGGTGTGTCATTAATAAAAAGTTTCATTAATGATAGGATAAAAATCAATAACAATCGATTGGTTACTGCTGTCTTAAAACAAGTCAATAAGGAAAGTTGAAGCTTATTCAGAATGGCACAACAGATGCCAATTGATTCTCGCTAAAATGAAGTCTTTCATCCTATCAACACTTAAGAGATTTTGTTTAAGTCAATCATTCAGTATCTGTCTATATTTCTGAGATAAGGTATTATGTACATTATTTACATTATTCGAACTATTGTCTCATCTTTGTCACCATATTTATTACAAAAACAGAACCAAACAAGCTCCAGCCTTCTTCAGGTGATTGGAATGTCAAACTGAACCCTTTATTTCACTCACTCGAGTATACTGTTCTAGTTCCACATGCAATGTTTAATGGTTATCAGTTATCTCCTGTTAATTCTCCTCTGAAAGTTCTCCACTGGCGTTAGATCCAGTGACAGGACCCAAAGAGTGTGAGTTCAATACCCGGTTAAGGCAGTGGAGAACTTGGAGAGAGGAATTAACAGGAAATAACTGAAAACAGACATCCATTAAACATGGTACGTGGAACTAGAACAGTCTAACCCAGTTAGCGAAATAAAGGGTTCAGTTTGACATTCCAACCATCTGAAGAAGGCCGGAGCGTACAACGGCTGAAACGTTGTAATAAATATGGCGACAAAGATGAGGACAATAGTCCGAATAATGTAAATAATGTAAGTCAATCATTGTTGAAAATTCCGTACATCATGTTCAACCCGAAAGCACCTTGGAATAGTGAAAGGTGCCTTCTGTGCTAAGCAAAGTATTAAAAAAACAAGGAAATTTTGTTCGAAACAAAGAAAAAAGTACTGAAATGATATCAGTCCTGTTATATGGCAGTGATTCTTGAACAAACTCCACACAGATGAAGAACAGAGTTGAAGCAGCAGAAATGTGGTTCTACAGAAGGATGCTGAGAATATAGTGGACTAAACATATGAGTAATGAGAAAGTTTTAGAGAAAATGGAAATTAAAAAAAGAAACTTATATTTAACTTCAGAAAGAGAGTGTTAAAATTTTTAGAGCACATAATGAGGAAAGGGAGCTTGGAAAATTTGTCACTCACAGTACATATGGGAGGCAAAAAGGACGGAAGAAGAAAGCGTGTAACCTACTAAACGAGTCTTTGTAAATGGATAGCAGAATAGGAATTAGGAGAGATAGCAAAAAGACAGTCAACAGTACAATCTACATTAATTCAAAACACTAATGCTAAACATCCAACAATCAAAGGGCACATAACTCTTACCTTGAAAAAAAAATACAATAATTTGTTAATGCCTCTTATTTTATTAGACGTTTTAAATTTATTAGTTTTCAGACAAATCACTTGAGTGAAAGCTTTTATCCTTGGACCCAATGTAAAAAGTAACACTCCAACACACTGACAATTTTAAATGTATTTTAATCATCAATACTTTTCTTCATACAATGCTGTATGTGTGTGCATATTTTTTGTCTTGTACTGTATTGTTGCACCCACAGATTGCAGTCCAATTTCCGTGTGCATTGCACAGGGACAAGAATAAATAAATAAATGGCCAAGGCAGATGTTGCTGGTACAGAAACAGATTTTGAAACTAACGAATAATTAATTTTACTTTTTTACATATAGCATTTGAGCGACAGTCTGATAAAATGGTATCTGACATGAAAGTGTGTATGAAGTAGAGACATGTCAGCAAATTCTTCCATGCAGAAAAAACCTGACCTCCATGCTCTAAAACTGTGCCATTTACTGAGGATTGCTGGACTTTTAAAGAGATCAAACAATGGATGTGAGCACAGCTCGACATCAGAACAACAATGGCAACAGTGAGGTTTGTGATAAACCATATTATTGCAGCCCTGCACAGCTGGCAATGAAATGTTCATTCGTGGTAAAAATGTGTAGCCAATGGCGGAGACTATGTGGAAAAATATGTTTTTGTAATTGGAAACTGACTCTTGCCAAAGATGTGATCGTGTTTCTTGTATCTGTTGTAGTTTCTGCAGAATTAAATCAGAGGTATTAATTTTGGAGCACCCTTATCCACAAATCTATCCTCTTTAAATGTTAAAATGACTAATCCATGAAAGATCCGAATTTTAAGCATCCAGTTTTTTCATTCTGTTAACATTTTACTCAGGAAAAGCTTCAGACGAACTGAATAAATCTAAGGAAAAAATCATTAACATGGCAACCTCACTACTTTCAATTTAAAAATATCTGAACAAATCAATGAAATTTCAGGTGATTTGATAAATGGCCAAAGAAAATAGCAAATACTTATTATTTGACTAATAATTTATGATCATAGTCATGTAGCCAAGCCATCAAAAATAGTGGCAATTGTTAGAAAGTTTTAATAGTGAGATGCAATGAAACAAGAGTATTGAAAGAATGTACTGGGATTCAATAAAGCAGAGATAAATAAAGTATTCACAGCTAAAATAGAGGCAAACGAACTACTTAATTAATCCAATCCCTTTATATTTTTTTTAGACATTCAATGGTATCTATTATTCATTGATCACTCTTGGTATTATAGAAATCACTTTTTACTCAATATCTTTTCATGTTAAAAATGTTATGTGTTTAATGTAATACAGAAATGGAAAAATCTCTTGGGAGAAAAAGATTAGCAACAGATCAACAAAGATAGCGATGACAAAGCCTATTTTAAATTGAAGTGAAACAACCACTTAATAGAAAAAAGGTATCCGAGTACCACATATGAAAGACTTGAACAAACAAGACTGTAATCTAAGAAATGTAGGAGTAAAAGAAATGGTTCATTTTGTATGAGAACTAATTTTGTCTAAATGAGGATAAATATTTTATTTGTATAGATTATTAAAACAACTAAGGGAAGTAATCAGTCATAAATTGACTAAATTAAGATGATTTACCACCTTTTCCACTACAGATGGGACAGGAAACATATAAATACACATTGATAATTATTATATCCTTTGATGATTAAGTAGAATTTCATTAAAATTCATAATTAAAAATTTCATTAAGAACTTTAATAAGTATTTATTTTAATATTATTCTCTTTAAGTATTGATATGTTATAAGATTCTATTTTTTGATTAATATATTTGAATTGTGACATTATTGCTGATTCAATAATAATTCTAGATAATTTATAATGAATAAATTTAAACCACTTTGGCATTTTTAAAATTGAAAGGATGGTTTGTATATTGCTTATGGGAAAAATAAAGAATTTAATGTATCCCTGATTTTTACAGCTCTTTTGTACATTCATATTAACTGTTCAAATTAATTTCTAAGCAGAAAGGTTGTCATAGAAACAATTTTTTCCCAGATTTTTTCCAATTGGGATGAAAATGCTCTTACAGAATGTAACAATGAAAAAAAAGAAAAAAAAAAAAAAAGAAATTTAAACATCCAACTGATTTTCACAAATTCCATCTGGTCACTTTTTTTAAATTTCTTTTAATCATTTCACCCCAAGCAAGGCAGTAAAGCCATTAAGACACAAGGGGTTACTGAGTGTGAAAGAATAAGAAAAAAAGAGAAACATTATTAAGGAGTGAGAACAATAGAAGAGTAATCAAGACAGTAGATAATGATTGACACTGCAATTAAATTTTTGAAGATCAAAGTCGACTCGAAAGCAAGAACCTGGGAGACTGTTCCACAGGTGAGAAAAGAAACTGTTAGTATAGAACTTAAGGTTACATCTAGCAGTCATTTCAAGTGTAAAAGGATGAGACCTTGTTGCCAATCTAGTAATGCACTTAAATTCATAAAGTCAAGATAGCATTAAGTAAATTTCATCAGATAAATTATCATGAAAGTATTTATAGAAAGGGCAGAGGGAAGCCTGTTCTATTTCCAGATTAAAATAGGATATTTTAACAAAGAAAAAATCTGTTTCCTGCCTTGTTAAACAATTTTAAACAAAGGATGTTTATTCTTTTCAGTTAGGAAATTACATTCAATAATAATATTTAATATCATACAGGTCAACAGATACTTTTCCTCAGCTTTGGATTATAAACAAAACTAATTTCAGTAATAACATACAGACAAGAACTACCTATGCATTTGTCACTATTGTGGCTACTTAAAATCAAAAAGATACAGCTGAAATTCCTGGGACACATAACGAGGAAAGATGGATTGGAGAATTTAACACCCACAAGACATATTAAAAGCAAGAAATACAGAAGGAAAAGGTGAGTAACTGACCTAATGAGCTTGTGTAAATAGATGGCAGAACAGTTAATGGGAAGGATAGTAAAGACAAACACTGCTAAGAGCTACAAAGGGTAGGAAGTTGTGGAGAGTCATGACTGCCCACATCCCGAAGGGACATTGCACGTAGAAGAAGAAAATATATGTCAAGTGAATTTCAAATCAAAATATTGCAAAAAGTCATCTAAAACTTTACGCTGTCTTTTAACAGAAACTGAGCAAAAATCCTACAAAATTTTATTTTCAATTGCCATAACAGGACCAATGTACAGCTGACATAAAACAGATTGTGTAATTAAAAGTGATCACTAGCGGCTCCTAGTAGTTCAATGACTAAAAAATGTATGAGGGTGGGGCTGAAAAGTTCATAGGCTCACTATGAAGGAATGATGTTAGAGCTGTGAAATCTTGCATGCATTCATTTCAACTCTTCTTATTAATAACTGCATTGTTTCTTTCCAGATAAAACTGACATCTGACTCTTCAAAGACGGCTTCAAAAATAACTGATAACAACAACTCTTGAAAATGGCACAGAATTTGGTATTGTGGTGTTATCAAGTACCTGCAGAAAAAAGGTTTGAGCCTCCAAAGACATTCATGCTGACATGGTTGCTACATTAAGGAATGACAATTCAGCTTTATCAACAGTGCAAAAGTGGGCAGATGAATTTAGAAGGGAAATGGAGAGTCTTGAAAATGACCCAAGGTCTAGACATCCTGCAACTGCCATAACCGAAGAAAACATTGATCATGTTCACCACATGGTGATGGAGGAGAGGTGATTGACTATAAATCAAATAGCCAATACTATTAATACATTCCGTGACAGAGATGAGAATATTCTATACAATGAACTTAGTATGACAAAGGTTTCTGCCATGTTTTCTGACATGTGATAAAAAGTGAAAATGGCTGATTCCATTATGGGAAAATCTGACATTGAGGCAGGTGCAGCTGGTTTCCTTAAATGTTTCCTAACTCAAGATGAATGTTT
This sequence comes from Acanthosepion pharaonis, assembly GCA_903632075.3. Classification (NCBI taxonomy): domain Eukaryota; kingdom Metazoa; phylum Mollusca; class Cephalopoda; order Sepiida; family Sepiidae; genus Acanthosepion; species Acanthosepion pharaonis. The sequence goes on from CAHIKZ030001699.1 coordinate 131,937, forward strand.
GGTTCATCAATGAGTCAGAGACAGAGACAAACTATGAAGTGGAAACATCCCTCCTCACCTGCTTCAAAGAAGGCCAAGGTCATTTCATCTGCAGGGAAGGTAATAGCCTCAGTTTTTTGGGACACAAAAGGCATTGTGTTTATTGACTAATCTTCAAAAGAGTCACATCATCAATGGAGAGCATTATAAAAAAATTTCTGAAACAATTATAAAAAACTATCAAGACCAAATGCCTAGGAAGATTAATGAAAAGGATTGTGTTTCATCAATGCTCCAGCACAAGTTCTTGGTTTGAATGGCTGCTCTGCATGACTGTGGCTTTTAACTGGTTGATCACCCTCCCTGTTTTCCTGATTAAGCCCCATATGACTATCATCTGTTCCCCAACATGAAAAAAAAAAACACTTGGCTGGTAACAAGTATTGCAGTGATGATTATGAGGATGTCATATCAGCTGACTTTGTTGAAAAATAAACTTCATTTGGTCACATGTCACAGGAGTATCTTGGTCAACTTATGAACTTTTCAGCTGACCCTTGTACATATTTTTACTTAACTGAATACAGTAACTAAACAAGAAATTTGAATCAACTTTTATATGCTAGTAACCAGGTGGAGCAAATGTAATTATCTATTTCCTAACAAAAAAAGAAAAATGATTGCAAAAATACCTTTTTTCATCTAAAGTAAAATTCAATTTCTTTCAACAGCAAAAAATTCAGTTGTAAACTGATATGAAGTGAAAGACACTTACGATTTCCTTTTGTAACATTATGGTGTTCAAATTGGGATAGATTATTGGCAGGGGGATCTATTTGTACAGTGGCTTCTTTTCCTTCTTGCTTATTGCTGGGGGTTTTACTTTCCAAGTTTAATTCCTCAACCTCATCACTTTCTAGGTCCTCAAACTGACCACTCTGAAAGGTAAAAAAGAAAAACGAAGCAAAATGCATTAAAAATATTAAATTATTCATTACGCTTTCTTAAACACAAATCTTACCTAATTATTATGTGCTGAAGAATATTTTTAAGCTTTTGATCAAATTTGTGGTTTGGATTTATTTTTCAATTTACGTGAAAAAATATTTAATTTTCTAAAATTAATCCTAATAGCAGGCGGTAAAAAATGTATTCTTTTATTTGATATTGTTTGATTTAAATAGCATAAGATGAAATGAATTCTTTTAAAACATTAATATCATTTAATAAATAGTGAATACTGGATGAGCTCTTCACATGACAAGGAAACTTGAATCATTAGAGATGTGGTTCTACAGAAGGATGTTGAGCATACCATAGATGGAACATGTGAATAATAAGCTAGTTTCAAGGAAACTGAAAACAAAGTGGACACTTATACTTTTGGTCAGAAAGAGATGGTTAAAATTTTGGGGACTTATAAGGAGTAAAAAGACACCTTGGAGAATTTGACATTCACAGGGCCTATTGTAAGCGAGACAGAAACAGCAAATAAACTTTCCTAATGAGCTTGTGTAAATGAATGGCAAGAGTGAGAATAAGAAGGAAAGTAAGAAAATAAACATTGCTAAAAGTTACAAAAGAAAAAAAAAATAAAATTGGGCAGTTACAGAGAGCTATGATTGTCCATATCCTGTAGGGACATAAGCATACAAAAAAAAAAAAAAAAGGAAGGAATAAACATTATAAAGTTATAAAACTGATTTAAATATTATGATTACTAAAACTTGTGAAACGAAAGGACTGTGTTTTAATGATGGGGAAATTATTGTTCTGTTTCTTTTCAGTATAAAAAGAAGAAGAGAAAGAAAATGTTTCATCATTTCCTGTAACTGCTTATAGAAAGGAATGGAGCTTTCAATTTAAACAGATGGACAGAAACTTACCTCTATGTCAGTCTATTTTAGGAAAATAAGACATGATTGAAAATTGATCTTCAACCACAACTCTTGATAGAGACTCTCTAAACAAATGTCTTACAACTATTTTTTTTTTTTTTTTTTAAATACTTCAAATTTTAGATCATTTGGGTGAAAATACAAACTGCAAATAATGAATGACACATTAAATCCCAAATTTTGGCAACTGGGTAACTTGATTTGGAAAGAATGGTCTTATTATAGATATTATACTTGATAGATCCTAACAACATTGGCATTCATGTTTGTGATTCTGAATTTTCTTGATGTTTAAAATGCAAGTTGTTCACTAACAAACATTTGCCTTTTTTGTATGGATAAATGGCTGACTTACTCATAAAGAAACATTATGTCATGTTTGGAGCCTTAGCACAAAAGATTTATTTTTCTTCTTGAAAAAGATGGATTTTACAGATGGCCATGAAATTTATTTACCGTAAATCCAGTAAGAATCTTGGAGTCATTTTGAAGGAGCATATTGAAAATATACTTGGAGATGTGTCCTCAGCAAATAAGAGCATTTTTATAAGCCTCCTTAATCATTTTCAACCCTATGGCCCCTTTCCCCACAGATAAAACATAGCAGCCTATCAGTCAACTATCGCTATAGCCATTGCAAATGTTCAGACAACTTAAATTTCTTAGGTTCCCGACCTTTACAGCGAAGACCTAACAGTGCCAGCTAAACAGGATCAAATCATCCTCATACCCTTTGTATTCCATTGGTAAGAAGGAAGTTTTTTTTCTAAAAACCATTTCTGTATGGAACAGATTCCTGAGAGAATGTTTTCTCAACCACCACAATCTTAACATCTTCAAGTCTAAGATCAAGCATTATCAATCCTATATTCTCAATCTACACTTACTTCCTATTCTCTTATGACCACACAACAAACTCATTCAGTAATCATCTACCTTGAGTGGCTCTTGGGCCTTGTATCGAATGAATATTTTAGTAAAAAAATGATTGGCAAATTAAGAGGCAAAAGACTATATATTCAGAAACCTCCTTCACTTACTGAAAAAAAAAAAAAAAAAAAAAAAAAAATTTTGTAATGACTTCTCGTGAGAAATGAATTAAAAAATATTCATAGTCTGTTGATTTGTCACTTTTCAAAATATTGGTTTTTACAAGGGAAGGGAGCATCCTGTAGAGCTCTTCAAATTACAGCAGCAGAAATGTCAACTCTTTAGAGCATTTTTCTTTTAATCATTTCATCCAAAGCAAGGTGATAAAGCCACTAAGACACAAGCTGGGTACTGAGGAGAAAAGACAACAAAAAGAACAAGATTCAAGGAGACAAACATTGATGGTTGATGTTGCATTTAAATTTTTGAAGATCCTAATTGATAGGAAAGCAAAAAAGCTGTAAGAGAAGAAACTATTAGAATTGAACTTATGGTTACACTTAGCTATTTCAACAGTAAAATGATAAGACCTAACTGCCAATCTAGTACTATGCTTAAATTCATGAAGCTAAGGTACCAAAGAGGAAATCTCATCAAAACAAATATGAAAATATTTATAGAAAAGCTACAGGGAAGCTATGTTATTGTAGTTGGAAAGTGACTGAAGTCAAGATGCCAGGTCAGGATTGATAACATTGCAGATTCTTCTTTGGATTTTGTCAAGAATCTCTTGATACATAACAGAAGCACCGGGCAAGATGTGGTAAGAATATTACATGTACAGATGAGCATTAAACTTATAATGTTGCCAGACAGATTCAGGTGAAAAAAAAAACTTGTCTAGAACAATTCCATGAATCAACTTTCTTAGCAGCAGACTGAACAAATGTCTTTATAAATGACTGTATAAAATGAACAGATGTCTATGTAAACATTCCAATTTGTAATCTATTTTTAAATGCAATGTAAATCGTTATCTTGTCTTTTTAATTATTGTTCTCTCTCTTTTTTCTCATATCCTCTAACACTCGGTAACCCCCTTGCACCCTAGTGGCTTTATTGCTTTTCTTGGGGTGAAAAACAAAAAAAATATCAGTGGAAAACTTTAGACTGAAAAAAACTTGATACTTACTTTTGGAGATTCACCAGCATCTTCAACATAAGCATATGAAAGCTCTGGATCAACAATGTCAACAACTGAAAACTCAAATGGATTCTGAAGACAAAAAAAGATTTTAAATAAATATATTTTTAATAAATACATGACAATTGGGTGGTGGATGTGAGCCAGAGTTCACATCACACATTACCAGGTCACATGGAAGAAATTTCACTGGCTATGACTTATCACTACAACCCATTGCTTTCCAATGAAGATTGTGTGTACAACACTCGCATCTGCAGCAACATGCTGAATACCAGTGAGTCATGGGTCTTGCCAACTGACTTTTGCAAAAGAATAAGGCCATAATATACTGGTTGTGTGTCCACTGAGGACAAAGTTAAGTCGGACTTGCATCTCAAGAAGCTAGGCTTTGATGGCCTTGAATCACTGTGGCACCACCATAGACTATGTTGAACTGGCTATTTTGAGTACAATGAGAGTCCTATCAAACATTTTGTATTTGTAAACCAGGAACTCTGAGATGAAATTATTTCAAGGTGTTTGGTTTGCAAAGATAGAAAAAAAAGTGCTATTACATTATTATTACATATTATATTTATTATTACATTATCAATATATTTATATATATTAATAATAATGTATAATAATATATATATAATAATGTAATATTTATTATTACATTAATATTAAATATTATTGCATTATTATGCTATTATTATTATTATTCAACTATTACATTATTATTGCTATTACATATTATTGCATTATTATGCTATTACATATTATTATATAACTATTACATTATTATGCTATTACATATTATTATATAACTATTACATATTGCTAACTTGCTTGAGATATTTTCTTCTAAATGTTACAATGAAAATCAGATCTGTATACACCAAATATTTATTGCTTGAAGCATTCAAAATGTCTGATTAAGTGTGGAAACAGTTAAGAAGGAAAAGATTATTTATACCACAAGCACATAAAAAAAATGGTCAAAAATTTAATCAATATAAAACAATGATTTAATTTTACATCAGATTCAGGTGTAGAATGTAAACAATGCTCTTAAAAAAAAAAAAAAAAAAAGAAGGAGGAATGTAAACAATGAACCAAAATGTAAGGATGTAAGCAATGCTCCCCCACACCCCAGCCCCGGAAATGTTGGTTGTAAACAATGAAAGAAAAAAAAAAAGTGAAGAGTAAACACTCACAAAAAATGTAGCATGAAATGATACCCCCCCCGAATGTAAACAATGTCTCCTTCCCCAATTGCAGGATGTAAACAATCCCATCCCTGATGTTGATGGGAAGCAATCTTTAAAAAAAAAAAAAAAAAAAAAAAAAACACGTTAACAATGCTCCAGCAAAGATGAAAAAAATGTAAACAATTCCCCTTAAAAAGGCAAAGTAAATATTGCCACATAACAATGCAGAGTAAATGCTCTCCTGCAAAATTGTAGAATGTTAATGTTCATGAGTGTAAGAATGTTAACAATGCTCCCCAAAAAAGCAGAAATGTAAACAATACTCCCCCAAAATGAAAGAATGTAAACAATGCTCAACAAATGTAGAATGTAAACAATGAAAAAAAATACATCAAAAGAAAAGAATATGTGATCCCAATTTTGACCTGATAAACGTCGTTTTAACAAAGATTAAATATAATTTATTCAGATGAAGATGCAATAAAAATGTCATAATCTCTAAATATACAACTGGGTGATTACAATTCATTCCCTTTTATTATCAGATTAAGACTGAAATAATGTGAAAGATTTATATCATAACAAAGATTTAAATTATGTTTTCTCTCAGCCAAATATAAATCCAAATCCAGTTTTGTTGCAGGCAGATAAGTATTTATATGTATGGGCTGATTTTTTAAGTTTTTTTTTTTTTCCAGATTAGTGCGTTTCCATAAACTGCATCAAACAAAAGAGAGGAAGCCCCCCTTTCTCAATACTGGAAAGAACAATAATAGGCTCGAGAAATCTCTTTGCCTGAAAAATTGTTTTTTTTTTTTTTTAATCAATTCACCCGAAGCAAGGTGATAATGCCACTAAAACACACCTTATTCATCATAACCATTTTAACAGTAATCAAAGTGGCTATCACATCTGTATGAATGCAAAAAATCATTTAGATTTGATTAATTTTGCTTTTTATGGTTTATCAATCATAAAACATATTTGTGGTTTCTGTCAATATCTTCGAGATGAGGTATTATCATTATTTACATTATTCAAAATGTTATCCTCATCTTTATTGCCATATTCACAATATTTCGGCTGTTTTATGCTCTGGCCATCTTCAGGTGATTGGAATTTTGAACAAAACCCTTTATTTCGTCCACCAAGGTAGATTGTTCTAGTTCCACATGCTGTACCTCTTCTGGATGTCTCAGTTATTTCCCTTTAACTCAACTCTCCAAGTTTTTTGGTTCATCATGTCTGTAGCCTGGTACTGAACTCACAACTCTTTGGGTCTAGTCACTGGATCTAACAAATGTCTTCATCCACTGGGCCATATGTTCTTGAGGAAGAGATATGGCATGTGGAACTAGAACTACCCTGGAGAAAATAACAGGTTCAGTTTGAAATTCTACTCACCCGAAGAAGGCAGGAGTGTACAACGTCCGAAAAATTGTGAATCTAGCAATGAAGATAAGGATAACAGTCTGAATAATGTAGATATTTGGAGTTATAAGAATAATTTTTTTTTTGCCCATGAATATTGTATTAGCAATCATTTACAGAAGTCAAAAGAGTTGGTTTTTGTTTGTTTCCATGATTCCTGTTGAAAGAGTGCCAATGTTAAACAGCAAAATCCTTCTAAATGTGCAGCAAAAGTACACAGGTATCTAAATGTAGGTTCTTGAAAAACACTTACTGAGTGCAGGTTGAGGTAATTCAGGTGAGTGAAAACATGTAGGAAGTTTGGTTCCTTCATCAGGCGATTGTTTGAAAGGTCAAGGCAGGTCAGTTTAACGAGATTTTTAAAGGTCGGTGGCAATTCAAGCAACTGTTTCAAAAAAGAGAATGAAAAAAAGAAAACTTCATCAGTAGAAGTAATATGAGAAGACAACTTGTAACATTGCATGTGTTAATCAGAAAAGAAGAATAAATTCAGGATTAGAGAGAAAAACAAAAGAAAGATTTATATCAATAAGAAAAAATAACCACATAGATTGTGGCAAAAATATTGTATTTTTGAAATACAATATATCTGATGGGTTCACAAGAAAAAAAAAAAAATAATAAAAAGGAATATGGTGGCACTTTTACATTGGCCCATGAATTGATAAATACACAAACAGCAGTGAGTTTCTCCATCCAAGTTTTTCAGTGTGAATCTTCATTTCATACGGCAGAAATGGCAAGACTGTCACTGTTTGGACATTTTTAGTACTTTTAAATTTTTCTTAAGCATAAATGAGTTGCTCATTTACCACTATTCTTACCAATATTCTTTCAATGAGAAACTTGTTGCTGCATTTTGGCTGTTAATGTTTTAATTTGGAGTTGCAGAAAGTCATGTCCGCCTATGTCATGAAAGGACTTGACATTAAAAAGAAAGAGTTAAAGAACAAAATAAAAATGGCCTATCATGCAACATAATTGAAAGAAGGCTATAGAACATAGCAACCAAAATATTCTGACTAAAACAACAAAGATGAAGATATCAGTGAGAATAATTTGTGGAAGAAGCCAAAATTTTTCTTTTTTATCATTTCTCTCCAAGCAAGGCAATAAAGCCACTCAGATGCAAGAGGTTACAGCACATAAAAGAATGAGAAAAAGAAAAACATTACTAAGGAGAGAGAATGATAAAAGAACAGGAATTAAGACAAAAGATAACGATTAACACTGCATTTGAAATTTTAATCGTTTCTCTCCAAGCAAGGCAATAAAGCTACTAAGACGCAGGGAGTTACTGAGAGTAAAAAAATATGAGAAAAAGAAAAACATTATTCAGAAGAGAGATTGAGAAGAATTAAGAAGACAGAAAATAATGATAGACATTGCATTTAAATTTTTGAAGATTGGAAAGTAAGAAACCGAAAGAGAATTCTGTAAGCAAGAAGTGCAAGAGAAGAAACTATTAGCATAGAACTTACGGTTTGCGTCTCACGATTTCAGCTGTAAAATGATGAGATCTTGCCTCCAATCTTGTATGGCACTTAAATTGATAGTCTAGATATCCATAGCAAAAAGCTCATCTGAACAATTATCATGAAAGTATTTGTAGAAAAAAATAGGGGAAGCTATGTTATGGTGCTGGGAAAATGACAAGTAAATAGGAGAGGGATTTATAAGCAATGGTGATGTATCTGGTAGGCTAATGTTTACCCAGATGCCATAGACACCCAATCCTTGTCCCTAGCCTCAATCCATAATACTGGAATATTAAATGTAAATAGCAGAGGATTTACCCAATGGTGATATCTGGTAGGCTAATGTTTACCCAGATGCCATAGACACCAATCCTTATCCCTAGCCTCAATCCATAATACTGGAATATTAAAGGTAAATAGCAGACAGGATTTATAAGCAATGGTGAGGTATCTGGGGAGGCTAATGTTTACCCAGATGCCATAGACACCCAATCCTTATTCCTAGCCTCAATCCATAATACTGAATATTGAATGTAAATAGCAGAGGGATTTATAAGCAATGGTGATGTATCTGGTAGGCTAATGTTTACCCAGATGCCATAGACACCCAATCCTTATCCTAGCCTCAATCCATAATACTGGAATATTAAATGTAAATAGCAGAGGGATGTATAAGCAATGGTGATATCTGGTAGGCTAATGTTTACCCAGATGCCATAGACACCCAATCCTTATCCTAGCCTCAATCCATAATACTGGAATATTAAATGTAAATAGCAGAGAGGATGTATAAGCAATGGTGATGTATCTGGTAGGCTAATAATTTACCCAGATGCAATAGACACCCAATCCTTATCCCTAGCCTCAATCCATAATACTGGAATATTAAATGTAAATAGCAGAGGGATTTATAAGCAATGGTGATGTATCTGGTAGGCTAATGTTTACCCAGATGCAATAGACACCCAATCCTTATCCCTAGCCTCAATCCATAATACTGGAATATTAAATGTAAATAGCAGAGGGATTTATAAGCAATGGTGATGTATCTGGTAGGCTAATGTTTACGCAGATGCCATAGTCTCCCAGTCCTTATCCCTAGCCTCAATCCATAATACTGGAATATTAAATATAAATAGCAAAGGATTTATAAGCAATGGTGATGTATCTGGTCCCCTAATGTTTACAGATGCCATAGACTCCCAGCCTCCAATCCATAATCCTAGCCTCAATAGCCCATAATACTGGAATATTAAATAATAAATAGCAGAGGATTTATAAGCAATGGTGATGTATCTGGTAGGCTAATGTTTACCCAGATGCCATCCTTAGCCTCAATCCATAATACTGGAATATTAAATATAAATAGCAGAGGATTTATCAATGGTGATGTATCTCCAGCTAATGTTTACCCAGATGCCATAGACTCCAGTCCTTATCCCTAGCCTCAATCCATAATACTGGAATATTAAATATAAATAGCAGAGGATTTATAAGCAATGGTGATGTATCTGGTAGGCTAATGTTTACGCAAAAGATGCCATAGACTCCCAGTCCTTATCCCTAGCCTCAATCCATAATACTGGAATATTAAATATAAATAGCAGAGGATTTATAAGCAATGGTGATGTATCTGGTAGGCTAATGTTTACCCAGATGCCATAGACTCCAGTCCTTATCCCTAGCCTCAATCCATAATACTGGAAATTAAATATAAATAGCAGAAATTTATAAGCAATGGTGATGTATCTGGTAGGCTAATGTTTCAGATGCCATAGATGTATTATCCCTAGCCTCAATCCATAATATTGAATATTGTAAATAGCAGAGGCATTTATAAGCAATGATGTATCTGGTAGGCTAATGTTTACCCAGATGGCATAGACTCCCCAATCCCTAGCCTCAATCCATAATACTGGAATATTAAATGTAAATAGCAGAGGGATTTATAAGCAATGGTGATGTATCTGGTAGGCTAATGTTGAACAGATGCCATAGTCTCCCAGTCCTTATCCCTAGCCTCAATCCATAATACTGGAATATTAAATATAAATAGCAGAGGGATTTATAAGCAATGGTGATGTATCTGGTAGGCTAATGTTTACCCAGATGCCATAGTCTCTCCCAGTCCTTATCCCTAGCCTCAATCCATAATACTGGAATATTAAATATAAATAGCAGAGGGATTTATAAGCAATGGTGATGTATCTGGTAGGCTAATGTTTACGAGATGCCATAGACTCCCAGTCCTTATCCCTAGCCTCAATCCATAATACTGGAATATTAAATATAAATAGCAGAGGGATTTATAAGCAATGGTGATGTATCTGGTAGGCTAATGTTTTACGAGATGCCATATCTCTGGTAGCCTCAATCCATAATACTGAATATTAAATATAAATAGCAGAGGGATTTATAAGCAATGGTGATGTATCTGGTAGGCTAATGTTTACGAGATGCCATAGTCTCCCAGTCCTTATCCCTAGCCTCAATCCATAATACTGGAATATTAAATGTAAAATAGCAGAGGATTTATAAGCAATGGTGATGTATGATGTATCTATAGGCAAGAGATGCCATAGTCTCCCAGTCCTTATCCTAGCCTCAATCCATAATACTGGAATATTAAATGTAAAATAGCAGAGGGATTTATAAGCAATGGTGATGTATCTGGTAGCTAATGTTTACCCAGATGCCATAGACTCCAGTCCTTATCCCTAGCCTCAATCCATAATACTGGAATATTAAATGTAAATAGCAGAGGGATTTATACAATGGTGATGTATCTGGTAGGCTAATGTTTACCCAGATGCCATAGACTCCCAGTCCTTATCCTAGCCTCAATCCATAATACTGGAATATTAAATATAAATAGCAGAGGATTTATAAGCAATGGTGATGTATCTGGTAGGCTAATGTTTACCCAGATGCCATAGACTCCCAGTCCTTATCCCTAGCCTCAATCCATAATACTGGAATATTAAATGTAAATAGCAGAGGCATTTATAAGCAATGGTGATGTATCTGGTTTAATGTTTACCCAGATGCCATAGACTCCCAGTCCTTCTGCCTCAATCCATAAGGAATATTAAATGTAAATAGCAGAGGGATTTATAAGCAATGGTGATGCCAGGCTAATGTTTGCCCAGATGCCCTCAATCTTGTCCCTAGCCTCAATCCATAATACTGGAATATTAAATGTAAATAGCAGAGGGATTTATAAGCAATGGTGATGTATCTGGTAGGCTAATGTTACCCAGAGATGCCATAGTCTCCCATCCTTATCCTAGCCTCAATCCATAATACTGAATATTAAATAATAAATAGCAGAGGGATTTATAAGCAAAATGGTGATGTATCTGGTAGGCTAATGTTTAATTTAGATGCATGGGGGAAGGTTTAGACTCCCCAGTCCTTATCCCTAGCCTCAATCCATAATACGGAATATTAAATGTAAATAGCAAAGGGATTTATAAGCAATGGTGATGTATCTGGTAGGCTAATGTTTACCCAGATGCCATAGACTCCCAGTCCTTGTCCCTAGCCTCAATCCATAATACTGGAATATTAAATGTAAATAAAAAGGATTTATACCCAGTGATGTATCTGGTAGGCTCAATATTTGGACCCAGATTCCATAGGGACTCAATCCTTATCCCTAGCCTCAATCCATAATACTGGAATATTAAATGTAAATTTGAAGGATTTATAAGCAATGGTGATGTATCTGGTAGGCTAATGTTTACCCAGATGCCATAGACTCCCAGTCCTTGTCCCTAGCCTCAATCCATAATACTGGAATATTAAATAGGGGAGGTTTAATCAAAGTTGAGGATTTATCAATGGTGATGTATCTGGTAGGCTAATGTTTACCCAGATGCCATAGGGACTCCCAATCCTATATCCCTAGCCTCAATCCATAATATGAATATTAAATGTAAATAGAGGTTTAGAGCAATGGATGTATTGGCTAGAATTTACAATGATAAAAGCAATGGGTGTATGCCTCATTCCATAATACTGAATATTAAATGTAAATAGGGGAGGTAGGTGAAATAATTTTACCCAGATGCCAGGGAGCCTCCCTGGAATATTAAATGTAAATCCTTATCCCTAGCCTCAATCCATAATACTGGAATATTAAATATTAAATAAATAGAGGATTTATAAGCAATGGTGATGGATCTGGTAGGCTAATGTTTACCCAGATGCCACAGGACTCCCAACCCTTATCCCTAGCCTCAATCCATAATACTGAAATATTAAATGTAAATACCAAAGGTTTATATGCAATGTTGATGTATCCTAGGCTAATGTTTCAGATGCCATAGACTACCAGTACTCAATCCTAGCCTCAATACCATAATAAAACTGGAATATTAAATGTAAATAGCAAAGGATTTAGTAAGCAATGGTGATGTATCTGGTAGGCTAATGTTTTACCCAGATGCCATAGACTCCCAGTGCCTCATCCCTAGCCTCAATCCATAATACTGAATATTAAATGTAAATAGCAGAGGTTTATTATGCAATGTTGATGTATCTGGTAGGCTAATGTTTACCCAGATGCCATAGACTACCAGTCCTTATCCCTAGCCTCAATCCATAATACTGAATATTAAAATGTAAATAGTAGAGGGATTTATACAATGGTGATGTATCTGGTAGGCTAATGTTTACCCAGATGCCATAGACTACCAGTCCTTATCCCTAGCCTCAATCTATAATACTGGAATATTAAATGTAAAAATAGCAGAGTTGGATTTATAAGCAATGGTGATGTATTGAATATTAAAATTAAAGGGGAAGGCTAATGTTTCCCAGCAAGCCATAGACAGTACCTAGCCTCATTCCATAGATGCCAGTTTGAGATCCCCAGATCCTTCTGGTCCCCAGCCTCAATCCATAATACTGGAATATTAAATGTAAATAGCAAGGATTTATAAGCAATGTTGAGGGATCTGGTTCTCTAATGTTTACCCAGATGCCATAGACACCCAGTACTTGTAGCTAGCCTCAATCCATAATACTGGAATATTAAATGTAAATAGGGAGGATTTATATGCAATGTTGATGGATCTGGTAGGCTAATGTTTAGTCCAGATGCCATAGACTCCCAGTCCTTGTAGCTAGCCTCATTCCATAATACTGGGAATATTAAATATAAATAGGGAGGATTTATATGCAATGGTGATGTATCTGGTAGGCTAATGTTTACCCAGATGCCATAGACTCCCATGCCAGTTTTTATCCCTAGCCTCAATCCATAATACTGGAATATTTAAATAGGGGTTTTTATATGCAATGTTGAGGGGGATCTGGTAGGCTAATGTTTACCCAGATGCCATAGACTCACGTTTTTTAACCCTAGCCTCATTCCATAATACTTGAATATTAAATGTAAATAGGGTTTCTATGCAAAGTTGATGGATCTGGTAATAATGTTTACCCAGATGCCATAGACTACCAGTACTTATCCCTAGCCTCATTCCATAATACTGGAATATTAAATATAAATAGGGAGGATTTAATGCAATGGTGAGGGATCTGGTAGGCTAATGTTTACCCAGATGCCATAGACTACCAGTCCTTATCCCTAGCCTCAATCCATAATACTGGAATATTAAATGTAAATAGCAGAGGGATTATAATTGATGTATCTGGTAGGCTAATACCCAGATGATAAGACGCAGGTGCCCCAAGTCATAAAACTTGTAGCAGCCTCATTCCATAATACTGAATATTAAAATGTAAATAGCAGAGGGATTTATGCAATGATGTATCTCACCCATAATACTGGAATATTGTGTAGGCTAATGTTTGAGGGACCCAGATGCCATAGACTCCCAGTCCTTATAGCTAGCCTCATTCCATAATACTGGAATATTAAATGTAAATAGCAGAGGGATTTATAAAGCCAGAATAGGTGATGTATCTGGTAGGCTAATGTTTAGGGGAGGTTTATATGCAAATAGGGACACCCAATCCTAGGTTTGTAAGCCTCAATCCATAATACTGGAATATTAAATGTAAATAGGGAGGGATTTATATGCAATGGTGATGTATCTGGTAGGCTAATGTTTACCCAGATGCCATAGACTCCAGTCCTTATCCCTAGCCTCAATCCATAATACTGAATATTAAATGTAAATAGCAGAGGGATTTATATGCAATGGTGATGGATCTGGTAGGCTAATGTTTACCCAGATGCCATAGAAACCCAGTCCTTGTCCCTAGCCTCAATCCATAATACATTTGGAATATTAAATAAATAGGGGAGGTTTATAGCAAAGAGGGATTTATAATAATTCCCAATTCTATAGATGTATTCCTGAAGTTGAGGATCTGGTAGGTAGGCTAATGAATATTAAATTAAACCCAGATGCCATAGATGTTTCCCAGTCCTTATCCCTAGCCTCAATCCATAATACTGGAATATTAAATGTAAATAGCAGAGGTTTATAAGCAATGGTGATTTATCTGGCAGGCTAATGTTTACCCAGATGCCATAGACTACCAGTATCCTCTCCATAATACTGGAATATTAAATGTAAATAGGGAGGATTTATATGCAATGGTGATGTATCTGGTAGGCTAAATGTTTACCCAGATGCCATAGACTCCTTATAAGCCTCAATCCATAATACTGGAATATTAAATATAAATAGGGGAGGATTTATATGCAATGGTGATGTATCTGGTAGGCTAATGTTTACCCAGATGGCATAGAGACTCAACTTATCCCTAGCCTCAATCCATAATACTGAATATTAAATGTAAATAGCAGAGGTTTATATGCAATGGTGATGTATCTGGTAGGCTAATGTTTACCCAGATGCCATAGACTCCCAGTCCTTATCCCTAGCCTCAATCCATAATACTGAATATTAAATGTAAATAGCAGAGGGATTTATAAGCATAAATGGTGATGTATCTGGTAGGCTAATGTTTACCCAGATGCCATAGACCACCAGTACTTATCCTAGCCTCAATCCATAATACTGGAATATTAAATGTAAATAGGGGAGGATTTATATGCAAAGTTGAGGGATCTGTAGGCTAATGTTTACCCAGATGCCATTCCTTATCCCTAGCCTCAATCCATAATACTGAATATTAAATGTAAATAGCAGTAGGATTTATACTGAATATTAAATGTAAATGGGGAGGGTGATGGATTTAGGCTAATGTTTACGCAGATGCCATAGACTACCAGTCCTTATCCCTAGCCTCAATCCATAATACTGGAATATTAAATGTTTAGATAAAGGATTTATATGCAATGTTGATGTATCTGCAGTTGAGGGTAGGCTAATGTTTACCCAGATGCCATAGATCCCTAGCCTCAATCCATAATACTGGAATATTAAATGTAAATAGGGAGGTTTAGGCAAAGTTGAGATGTATCTGGTAGGCCAATGTTTACCCAGATGCCATAGACTACCAGTACTTGTAGCTAGCCTCATTCCATAATACTTGAATATTAAATATAAAAATAGGGGAGGTTTATATTAAAGTGAGGTATCTGTAGGCTAATGTTTACCCAGATGCCATAGACTACCATCCTTATCCCTAGCCTCAATCCATAATACTGGAATATTAAATGTAAATAGGGGAGGTTTATATGCAGGTGATGGATCTTTAATGTTTACCTAGATGCCATAGACTCCCAGTACTTGATAGCCTCAATCCATAATACTGGAATATTAAATGTAAATAGGGAGGTTTATATGCAATGTTGATGGATCTGGTAGGCTAATGTTTACCCAGATGCCATAGACTACCAGTATTTTGTCCTAGCCTCAATCCATAATACTGGAATATTAAATGTAAATAGGGAAGGTTTATATGCAAAGTTGAGGGATTAAAATGTTTACCCAGATGCCATAGACTACTATCATTCCATAATACTGGAATATTAAATGTAAATAGGGGGTTTAATGATTTTACCCAGATGCCATAGACTTAGAGGGCCTCAATTAATGGATTAGGGATCTGGTAAATGGGAAGCTAATGCCAGATGCAATGGTGATGCCTCATTCCATAATCTGGAATATTAAATGTAAATGGGGGAGGTTTAGGCAAAGTTGAGGGATCTGGTAGGCTAATGTTTACCCAGATGCCATAGACTCAGTTTTTTCCCTAGCCTCATTCCATAATATGCAAAGTTGAGGGATCTGGTAGGCTAATGTTTACCCAGATGCCATAGAACTACTAGTAATAGCTAGCCTCATTCCATAATACTGGAATATTAAATGTTAAAATAGGGAGGTTTATATGCAAAGTTGATGGTATAATGTTTACCCAGATGCCATAGATACCAGTACTTGTAGCTAGCCTCATTCCATAATACTGAATATTAAATTAAATGGGAGAGGTTTAGATGCAAAGTTGAGGGATCTGGTAGGCTAATGTTTACCCAGATGCCATAGACTACCAGTCCTTGTAGCTAGCCTCATTCCATAATACTGGAATATTAAATTAAATAGGAGAGGTTTAGATGCAAAGTTGAGGGGATCTGGTAGGCTAATGTTTACCCAGATGCCATAGACTACCAGTACTTGTAGCTAGCCTCATTCCATAATACTGGAATATTAAATGTAAATGGGGGAGGTTTATATGCAAAGTTGAGGGATCTGGTAGGCTAATGTTTAGCCAGATGCCATAGACTACCAGTACTTGTCCCTAGCCTCATTCCATAATACTGGAATATTAAATGTAAATAGGGGAGGTTTATATGCAAAGTTGAGAGGGATCTGGTAGGCTAATATTTTGCCAAGACTGTACTTGTAGACTCAATAGTACTTGTGTAAGCTCAAAGTTGAGGGATCTGTGGGCTAATGTTTCACTCCATAGAATACCTGGAATATTAAATGGAATATTGTTAAATAGGGAAGGTTTATATGCAAAGTTGAGGGATCTGGTAGGCTAATGTTACCCCAGATGCCATAGACTACCAGTACTTGTAGCTAGCCTCATTCCATAATACTGGAATATTAAATGTAAATGGGGGGGAGGTTTATATGCAAAGTTGAGGGATCTGGTAGGCTAATGTTTAGCCAGATGCCATAGACTACCAGTACCTTGTAGCTAGCCTCATTCCATAATACTGGAATATTAAATGTAAATAGGGAGGTTTATATGCAAAGTTGAGGGATCTGGTAGGCTAATGTTTACCCAGATGCCATAGACTCCCAGTACTTGTAGCTAGCCTCATTCCATAATACTGGAATATTAAATGTAAATAGGGGAGGTTTATATGCAAAGTTGAGGGATCTGTAGGCTAATGTTTACCCAGATGCCATAGACTACCAGTACTTATAGCTAGCCTCACTCCATAATACTGGAATATTAAATGTAAATAGGGGGGAGGTTTATATGCAAAGTTGAGGGATCTGGTAGGCTAATGTTTACCCAGATGCCATAGACTACCAGTACTTGTAGCTAGCCTCATTCCATAATACTGGAATATTATAAATAAATGTAAATAGGGGGAAGGTTTAGAGCCTCATTCCAATAGTTGAGGGGGGATCTGGTAGGCTAATGTTTACCCAGATGCCATAGACTACCAGTACTTGTAGCTAGCCTCATTCCATAATACTGGAATATTAAATGTAAATGGGGGAGGTTTAGATGCAAAGTTGAGGGATCTGGTAGGCTAATGTTTACCCAGATGCCATAGACTACCAGTACTTGTACCAATAGCTAGCCTCATTCTATAATACTGGAATATTAAATGTAAATAGGGGAGGTTTAGATGCAAAGTTGATGGATCTGGTAGGCTAATGTTTACCCAGATGCCATAGACTACCAGTACTTGTAGCTAGCCTCATTCCATAATACTGGAATATTAAATGTAAATAGGGAGGTTTAGATGCAAAGTTGATGGATCTGGTAGGCTAATGTTTACCCAGATGCCATAGACTACCAGTACTTGTAGCTAGCCTCATTCCATAATACTGGAATATTAAATGTAAATAGGGGGAGGTTTAGATGCACAGAAAGTTGAGCCTCATCCATAATACTGGAATATTAAATGTTTACCCAGGTTTAGATGCAAATTTGAGGGATCTGGACTAAATGTTTACCCAGATGCCAGTACTAGTACTTGTAGCTAGCCTCATTCCATAATACTGGAATATTAAATGTAAATAGGGGAGGTTTATATGCAAAGTTGATGGATCTGGTAGGCTAATGTTTACCCAGATGCCATAGACTACCAGTACTTGTAGCTAGCCTCATTCCATAATACTTGAATATTAAATGTAAATAGGGGAGGTTTATATGCAAAGTTGAGGGATCTGGTAGGCTAATGTTTACCCAGATGCCATAGACTACCAGTACTTGTAGCTAGCCTCATTCCATAATACTGGAATATTAAATTTAATAGGGGAGGTTTATATGCAAAGTTGAGGGATCTGGTAGCCTAATGTTTACGCAGATGCCATAGACTACCAGTGCTTGTAGCTAGCCTCATTCCATAATACTGGAATATTAAATGTAAATAGGGAGGTTTATATGCAAAGTTGAGGGATCTGGTAGGCTAATGTTTAGCCAGATGCCATAGACTACCAGTCCTTAGCTAGCCTCATTCCATAATACTGGAATATTAAATGTAAATGGGGGGAGGTTTATATGCAAAGTTGAGGGATCTGGTAGGCTAATGTTTACCCAGATGCCATAGACTACCAGTACTTGTAGCTAGCCTCATTCTATAATACTGGAATATTAAATGTAAATAGGGGAGGTTTATATGCAAAGTTGATCTGCCATTGTAGGGATCTGGTAGGCTAATGTTTACCCAGATGCCATAGACTACCAGTACTTGTAGCTAGCCTCACTCCATAATACTGGAATATTAAATGTAAATAGGGGAGGTTTTATGCAAAGTTGAGGGATCTGGTAGGCTAATGTTTAGCCAGATGCCATAGACTACCAGTACTTGTAGCTAGCCTCATTCCATAATACTGGAATATTAAATGTAAATAGGGGAGGTTTATATGCAAAGTTTGGATCTGGTAGGCTAATGTTTGCCAGATGCCATAGACTACCAATGTGTAGCTAGCCTCAGATAATACTGGAATATTAACCATGGGGAGGTTTTATGCAAAGTTGAGGGATCTGGTAGGCTAATGTTTACCCAGATGCCATAGACTAAGTACTTGTAGCTAGCCTCATTATTACTGGAATATTAAATGTAAAAGGGGAGGTTTATATGCAAAGTTGAGGGATCTGGTAGGCTAATGTTTACCCAGATGCCATATAGACTACCAGTACTTGTAGCTAGCCTCAATCCATAATACTGGAATATTAAATGTAAATAAAGGGGAGGTTTATATGCAAAGTTGAGGGATCTGGTAGGCTAATGTTTGCCAGATGCCATAGACTACCAGTACTTGTAGCTAGCCTCATTCCATAATACTGGAATATTAAATGTAAATGGGGGAGGTTTATATGCAAAGTTGAGGGATCTGGTAGGCTAATGTTTACCCAGATGCCATAGACTACCAGTACTTGTAGCTAGCCTCATTCCATAATATTGGAATATTAAATGTAAATAGGGGAGGTTTAGATGCAAAGTTGAGGGATCTGGTAGGGTAATGTTTACGCAGAAGCCATAGACTACCAGTACTTGTAGCTATCCTCATTCTATAATACTGGAATATTAAATGTAAATAGGGGAGGTTTATATGCAAAGTTGAGGGATCTGGTAGGCTAATGTTTACCCAGATGCCATAGACTACCAGTACTTGTACCTAGCCTCACTCCATAATACTGGAATATTAAATGTAAATAGGGAAGGGCAAAGTTGAGGATTTAGATGCAAAGTTGAGGGCCTAGCCTCACTCCATAATCTGAATATTAAATGTAAATAGGCTAATGTTTAGGGATCCAGATGCCATAGACTACCAGTACTTGTAGCTAGCCTCATTCTATAATACTGGAATATTAAATATAAATAGGGGAGGTTTATATGCAAAGTTGAGGGATCTGGTAGGCTAATGTTTACCCAGATGCCATAGACTACCAGTACTTGTAGCTAGCCTCACTCCATAATACTGGAATATTAAATATAAATGGGAGAGGTTTAGATGCAAAGTTGAGGGATCTGGTAGGCTAATGTTTACCCAGATGCCATAGACTACCAGTACTTGTAGCTAGCCTCATTCTATAATACTGGAATATTAAATGTAAATAAATAGGAGGGAGGTTTAGATGCAAAGTTGAGGGATCTGGTAAAGGCTAATGTTTAGATGCCAGATGCCATAGACTACCCAGATGCCAGACTACCTTACTTGTAGCTAGCCTCATTCTATAATACTGGAATATTAAATATAAATGGGAGAGGTTTATATGCAAAGTTGAGGGATCTGGTAGGCTAATGTTTACCCAGATGCCATAGACTACCAGTACTTGTAGCTAGCCTCATTCCTATAATACTGGAATATTAAATATAAATGGGGGAGGTTTAGATGCAAAGTTGAGGGATCTGGTAGGCTAATGTTACCCAGAGCCAGATGCCATAGACTACCAGTACTTGTAGCTAGCCTCACTCCATAATACTGGAATATTAAATATAAATGGGGAGGTTTAGATGCAAAGTTGAGGGATCTGGTAGGCTAATGTTTAGCCAGATGCCATAGACTACCAGTACTTGTAGCTAGCCTCACTCCATAATACTGGAATATTAAATATAAATGGAGGTTTATATGCAAAGTTGAGGGATCTGGTAGGCTAATGTTTAGGCCAGATGCCATAGGGGACTACCAGTGTTTTGTAGCTAGCCTCACTCCATAATACTGGAATATTAAATGTAAATAGGGAGGTTTATATGCAAAGTTGAGGGATCTGGTAGGCTAATGTTTACCCAGATGCCATAGACTACCAGTACTTGTAGCTAGCCTCATTCCATAATACTGGAATATTAAATGTAAATGGGGAGGTTTATATGCAAAGTGAGTGAGGGATCTGGTAGGCTAATGTTTAGCCAGATGCCATAGACTACCAGTACTTGTAGCTAGCCTCATTCTATAATACTGGAATATTAAATGTAAATGGGGGAGGTTTAGATGCAAAGTTGAGGGATCTGGTAGGCTAATGTTTAGCCAGATGCCATAGACTACCAGTACTTGTAGCTAGCCTCACTCTATAATACTGGAATATTAAATATAAATGGGGGAGGTTTAGATGCAAAGTTGAGGGATCTGGTAGGCTAATGTTTACCCAGATGCCATGAGGGAGACTACCATAGTACTTGTGTAGCTAGCCTCATTCCATAATACTGGAATATTAAATGTAAATAGGGGAGGTTTATATGCAAAGTTGAGGGATCTTGTAGGCTAATGTTTACCCAGATGCCATAGACTACCAGTACTTGTAGCTAGCCTCACTCTATAATACTGGAATATTAAATATAAATGGGAGAGGTTTAGATGCAAAGTTGAGGGATCTGGTAGGCTAATGTTTACCCAGATGCCATAGACTACCAGTACTTGTAGCTAGCCTCACTCCATAATACTGGAATATTAAATGTAAATGGGGAGGTTTAGATGCAAAGTTGAGGGATCTGGTAGGCTAATGTTTACCCAGATGCCATAGACTACCAGTACTTGTAGCTAGCCTCATTCCATAATACTGGAATATTAAATGTAAATAGGGGAGGTTTAGATGCAAAGTTGAGGGATCTGGTAGGCTAATGTTTAGCCCAGATGCCATAGACTACCAGTACTTGTAGCTAGCCTCACTCCATAATACTGGAATATTAAATATAAATGGGGAGGTTTATATGCAAAGTTGGGGGGATCTGGTAGGCTAATGTTTAGCCAGATGCCATAGACTACCAGTACTTGTAGCTAGCCTCACTCTATAATACTGGAATATTAAATGTAAATGGGAGGTTTATATGTTTGAGGGATAGGCTAATGTTTACCCAGAGGGACTACTGGTAGGCCTCATTCCATAATACTGGAATATTAAATGTAAATAGGGAGATGCAAAGTTGAGGGATCTGGTAGCTAATGTTTACCCAGATGCCATAGACTACTAGCCTTGTACTCTAGCCTCATTCCATAATACTGGAATATTAAATATAAATGGGGGAGGTTTAGATGCAAAGTTGAGGGATCTGGTAGTCTAATGTTTAGCCAGATGCCATAGACTACCAGTACTTGTAGCTAGCCTCACTCCATAATACTGGAATATTAAATGTAAATAGGGAAGGTTTAGATGCAAAGTTGATGGATCTGGTAGGCTAATGTTTAGCCAGATGCCATAGACTACCAGTACTTGTAGCTAGCCTCATTCCATAATACTGGAATATTAAATATAAATAGGGGAGGTTTATATGCAAAGTTGAGGGATCTGGTAGGCTAATGTTTACCCAGATGCCATAGACTACCAGTACTTGTAGCTAGCCTCATTCTATAATACTGGAATATTAAATGTAAATAGGGGAGGTTTATATGCAAAGTTGAGGGATCTGGTAGGCTAATGTTTACCCAGATGCCATAGACTACCAGTACTTGTAGCTAGCCTCATTCCATAATACTTGAATATTAAATGTAAATAGGGGAGGTTTATATGCAAAGTTGAGGATCTGGTAGGCTAATGTTTACCCAGATGCCATAGACTACCAGTACTTGATGGTAGCTAGCCTCATTCCATAATACTGGAATATTAAATATAAAAAGGGGAGGTTTATATGCAAAGTTGAGGGATCTGGTAGGCTAATGTTTACCCAGATGCCATAGACTACCAGTACTTGTAGCTAGCCTCATTCCATAATACTGGAATATTAAATGTAAATAGGGAGGTTTATATGCAAAGTTGAGGGATATGGTAGGCTAATGTTTACCCAGATGCCATAGACTACCAGTACTTGTAGCTAGCCTCACTCTATAATACTGGAATATTAAATGTAAATAGGGGAGGTTTATATGCAAAGTTGAGGGATCTGGTAGGCTAATGTTTAGCCAGATGCCATAGACTACCAGTACTTGTAGCTAGCCTCACTCTATAATACTGGAATATTAAATGTAAAGGGAGGTTTATATGCAAAGTTGAGGGATCTGCTAGGCTAATGTTTACCCAGATGCCATAGACTACCAGTACTTGTAGCTAGCCTCATTCTATAATACTGGAATATTAAATGTAAATGGGGGAGGTTTAGATGCAAAGTTGAGGGATCTGGTAGGCTAATGTTTACCCAGATGCCATAGACTACCAGTACTTGTAGCTAGCCTCACTCCTATAATACTGGAATATTAAATGTAAATGGGGAGAGGTTTATATGCAAAGTTGAGGGATCTGGTAGGCTAATGTTTAGCCAGATGCCATAGACTACCAGTACTTGTTTAGCTAGCCTCATTCCATAATACTGGAATATTAAATGTAAATGGGAGAGGTTTATATGCAAAGTTGAGGGATCTGGTAGGCTAATGTTTACCCAGATGCCATAGACTACCAGTACTTGTAGCTAGCCTCACTCCATAATACTGGAATATTAAATATAAATAGGGGGAGGTTTATATGCAAAGTTGAGGGATCTGGTAGGCTAATGTTTAGCCAGATGCCATAGACTACCAGTACTTGTAGCTAGCCTCATTCTATAATACTGGAATATTAAATATAAATAGGGAGTTTTATATGCAAAGTTGAGGGATCTGGTAGGCTAATGTTTACCCAGACGACATAGACTACCAGTACTTGTAGCTAGCCTCATTCCATAATACTGGAATATTAAATGTAAATAGGGGAGGTTTATATGCAAAGTTGAGGGATCTGCTAGGCTAATGTTTAGCCAGATGCCATAGACTACCAGTACTTGTAGATAGCCTCATTCCATAATACTGGAATATTAAATGTAAATAGGGAGAGGTTTATATGCAAAGTTGAGGGATCTGGTAGGCTAATAGGGAGGTTTTTATGCAAAGTTGATGGATCCAGATGCCATAGACTACCAGTACTTGTAGCTAGCCTCACTCTATAATACTGGAATATTAAATGTAAATGGGGAGGTTTATATGCAAAGTTGAGGGATCTGGTAGGCTAATGTTTACCCAGATGCCATAGACTACCAGTACTTGTAGCTAGCCTCATTCCATAATACTGGAATATTAAATGTAAATGGGGGAGGTTTATATGCAAAGTTGAGGGATCTGGTAGGCTAATGTTTAGCCAGATGCCATAGACTACCAGTACTTGTAGCTACCCTCATTCCATAATACTGGAATATTAAATATAAATAGGGGAGGTTTATATGCAAAGTTGAGGGATCTGGTAGGCTAATGTTTACCCAGATGCCATAGACTACCAGTACTTGTAGCTAGCCTCATTCTATAATACTGGAATATTAAATGTAAATGGGGGAGGTTTAGATGCAAAGTTGAGGGATCTGGTAGGCTAATGTTTACCCAGATGCCATAGACTACTAGTACTTGTAGCTAGCCTCATTCTATAATACTGGAATATTAAATGTAAATAGGGAAGGTTTAGATGCAAAGTTGAGGGATCTGGTAGGCTAATGTTTAGCCAGATGCCATAGACTACCAGTACTTGTAGCTAGCCCCTCAATAATACTGGAATATTAAATGTAAATAGGGAGGTTTAGATGCAAAGTTGAGGGATCTGGTAGGCTAATGTTTACCCAGATGCCTAGACTACCAGTCTATAGCCTCACCATAAACTGGAATATTAAATGTAAATGGGGGAGGTTTATATGCAAAGTTGAGGGATCTGGTAGGCTAATGTTTAGCCAGATGCCATAGACTACCAGTACTTGTAGCTAGCCTCACTCCATAATACTGGAAATAAATAAATAAATGCAAAGTTGAAAGGGGCTAATGAGGTTTAGATGCAAAGTTGAGGGATATGCAAAGTTGAGGCTAATGTTTACCCAGATGCCATAGACTACCAGTACTTGTAGCTAGCCTCATTCCATAATACTGGAATATTAAATGTAAATAGGGGAGGTTTATATGCAAAGTTGAGGGATCTGGTAGGCTAATGTTTACCCAGATGTCATAGACTACCAGTACTTGTAGCTAGCCTCATTCTATAATACTGGAATATTAAATGTAAATAGGGGAGGTTTATATGCAAAGTTGATGGATCTGGTAGGCTAATGTTTACCCAGATGCCACTGCCTACCACTACTTGGAGCTAGCCTCATTCCATAATACTGTAATATTAAATGTAAATAAGGGAGGTTTACATGCATAGTTAAGGAATCTTGTAGGCCAATGTTTACGCAGATGCCATAGACTACCAGTACTTGTAGATAGCTTCATTTCATAATACTGGAATATTAAATTTAAATAGGGAAGGTTTATATGCAAAGTTGAGGGATCTGGTAGGCTAATGTTTAGCCAGATGCCATAGACTACCAGTGAGCTAGCCTCATTCTATAATACTGGAATATTAAATGTAAATAGGGAGGTTTAGATGCAAAGTTGAGGGATCTGGTAGGCTAATGTTTACCCAGATGCCATAGACTACCAGTACTTGTAGCTAGCCTCATTCCATAATACTGGAATATTAAATGTAAATAGGGAGGTTTATATGCAAAGTTGAGGGATCTGGTAGGCTAATGTTTAGCCAGATGCCATAGACTACCAGTACTTGTAGCTAGCCTCATTCTATAATACTGGAATATTAAATGTAAAAGGGGAGGTTTATATGCAAAGTTGAGGGATCTGGTAGGCTAATGTTTAGCCAGATGCCATAGACTACCAGTACTTGTAGCTAGCCTCATTCTATAATACTGGAATATTAAATGTAAATGGGGGAGGTTTATATGCAAAGTTGAGGGATCTGGTAGGCTAATGTTTAGCCAGATGCCATAGACTACCAGTACTTGTAGCTAGCCTCAGATCCATAATACTGGAATATTAAATGAATAAATAGGGAGAGGTTTATATGCAAAAGTTGAGGGATCTGGTAGGCTAATGTTTACCCAGATGCCATAGACTACCAGTACTTGTAGCTAGCCTCACTCCATAATACTGGAATATTAAATGTAAATAGGGAGGTTTATATGCAAAGTTGAGGGATCTGGTAGGCTAATGTTTACCCAGATGCCATAGACTACCAGTACTTGTAGCTAGCCTCACTCTATAATACTGGAATATTAAATGTAAATAGGGGAAGTTTATATGCAAAGTTGAGGGATCTGGTAGGCTAATGTTTACCCAGATGCCATAGACTACCAGTACTTGTAATAGCCTCACTCTATAATACTGGAATATTAAATATAAATAGGGAGGTTTATATGCAAAGTTGAGGGATCTGGTAGGCTAATGTTTACCCAGATGCCATAGACTACCAGTACTTGTAGCTAGCCTCACTCCATAATACTGGAATATTAAATGTAAATAGGGAGGTTTATATGCAAAGTTGAGGGATCTGGTAGGCTAATGTTTACCCAGATGCCATAGACTACCAGTACTTGTAGCTAGCCTCATTCTATAATACTGGAATATTAAATGTAAATAGGGGAGGTTTATATGCAAAGTTGAGGGATCTGGTAGGCTAATGTTTACCCAGATGCCATAGACTACCAGTACTTGTAGCTAGCCTCATTCTATAATACTGGAATATTAAATGTAAATAGGGGAGGTTTATATGCAAAGTTGATGGATCTGGTAGGCTAATGTTTACCCAGATGCCATAGACTACCAGTACTTGTAGCTAGCCTCATTCCATAATACTGGAATATTAAATGTAAATAGGGGAGGTTTATATGCAAAGTTGAGGGATCTGGTAGGCTAATGTTTACCCAGATGCCATAGACTACCAGTACTTGTAGCTAGCCTCACTCTATAATACTGGAATATTAAATGTAAATAGGGGAGGTTTATATGCAAAGTTGAGGGATCTGGTAGGCTAATGTTTACCCAGATGCCATAGACTACCAGTACTTGTAGCTAGCCTCATTCTATAATACTGGAATATTAAATGTAAATAGGGGAGGTTTATATGCAAAGTTGAGGGATCTGGTAGGCTAATGTTTACCCAGATGCCATAGACTACCAGTACTTGTAGCTAGCCTCACTCCATAATACTGGAATATTAAATGTAAATAGGGGAGGTTTATATGCAAAGTTGAGGGATCTGGTAGGCTAATGTTTACCCAGATGCCATAGACTACCAGTACTTAGGAAGGTTTAGCAAAGATCCTCATTCAGATATAATACTGGAATATTAAATGTAAATAGGGGAGGTTTATATGCAAAGTTGAGGGATCTGGTAGGCTAATGTTTACCCAGATGCCATAGACTACCAGTACTTGTAGCTAGCCTCACTCCATAATACTGGAATATTAAATGTAAATAGGGAGGTTTAGATGCAAAATTGATGGATCTAAAGTTGAGGGATCTTTAGGCTAATGTTTACCCAGATGCAAATAGATCTACCAGTACTAGACTACCAGTACTTGTAGCTAGCCTCATTCCATAATACTGGAATATTAAATGTAAATAGGGGAGGTTTATATGCAAAAGTTGAGGATCTGGTAGGCTAATGTTTACCCAGATGCCATAGACTACCATGTACTTGTAGCTAGCCTCATTCCATAATACTGGAATATTAAAGTAAATAGGCCAGGTTTAGACAAAAGTTGAAGGATCTGGTAGGCTAATGTTTACCCAGATGCATAGCCTCAGCTAGCCTCATTCCATAATACTGGAATATTAAATGTAAATAGGGGAGGTTTATATGCAAAGTTGAGGGATCTGGTAGGCTAATGTTTACCCAGATGCCATAGACTACCAGTACTTGTAGCTAGCCTCAACTCCATAATACTGGAATATTAAATGTAAATAGGGAAGGTTTATATGCAAAGTTGAGGGATCTGGTAGGCTAATGTTTACCCAGATGCCATAGACTACCAGTACTTGTAGCTAGCCTCACTCCATAATACTGGAATATTAAATGTAAATAGGGAAGGTTTAGATGCAAAGTTGAGGGATCTGGTAGGCTAATGTTTACCCAGATGCCATAGACTACCAGTACTTGTAGCTAGCCTCATTCCATAATACTGGAATATTAAATGTAAATAGGGGAGGTTTATATGCAAAGTTGAGGGATCTGGTAGGCTAATGTTTACCCAGATGCCATAGACTACCAGTACTTGTAGCTAGCCTCATTCCATAATACTGGAATATTAAATGTAAATAGGGGAGGTTTATATGCAAAGTTGAGGGATCTGGTAGCCTAATGTTTACGCAGATGCCATAGACTACCAGTCCTTGTATCTAGCCTCAATCCATAATACTGGAATATTAAATGTAAATAGGGGAGGTTTATATGCAAAAGTTGATGGATCTGGTAGGCTAATGTTTACCCAGATGCCATAGACTACCAGTACCCAGTAGGCTAATGTTTACCAGATGCCATAGACTTACTTCCTTAGCTAGCCTCATTCCATAATACTGGAATATTAAATGTAAATAGGGGAGGTTTATATGCAAAGTTGATGGATCTGGTAGGCTAATGTTTACCCAGATGCCATAGACTACCAGTACTTGTAGCTAGCCTCACTCCATAATACTGGAATATTAAATGTAAATAGGGGAGGTTTATATGCAAAGTTGAGGGATCTGGTAGGCTAATGTTTACCCAGATGCCATAGCCTCAATTCCATAATACTGGAATATTAAATGTATAAATAGGTTTATATGCAAAGTTGATGGATCTGGTAGGCTAATGTTGTTATGCTAGCCTCATTCCATAATACTGGAATATTAAATGAATATTAAATGTAAATAGGAGGTTTATATGCAAAGTTGATGGATCTGGTAGGCTAATGTTTACCCAGATGCCATAGACTACCAGTACTTGTAGCTAGCCTCATTCCATAATACTGGAATATTAAATGTAAATAGGGAGGGTTTATATGCAAAGTTGATGGATCTGGTAGGCTAATGTTTACCCAGATGCCATAGACTACCAGTCCTTATCCCTAGCCTCATTCCATAATACTGGAATATTAAATGTAAATAACAGAGGTTTATATGCAAAGTTTGGGATCT
The DNA here is from genome assembly GCA_903632075.3 of Acanthosepion pharaonis. NCBI lineage: Eukaryota > Metazoa > Mollusca > Cephalopoda > Sepiida > Sepiidae > Acanthosepion > Acanthosepion pharaonis. Next base: position 161,022 of record CAHIKZ030001699.1, read on the forward strand.
GTTTACCCAGGCTAATGTTTCATTCCCAGATGCCATAGACTACCAGTACTTAATGTTTACCCAGATGCCATAGACCTCATTCCAGCCTAATACTGGAATATTAAATGTAAATAGGGGAGGGTTTATATGCAAAGTTGATTATCTGGTAGGCTAAAAGTTTACCCAGATGCCAGGGACTACCAGTACTTGTCCTAGCCTCATTCCATAATACTGAATATTAAATGTAAATAGGGAGGTTTTATGCAAGTTGATGGATCTGGTAGGCTAATGTTTACCAGATGCCATAGACCCAGTACTTGTCCCTAGCCTCATTCCATAATACTGGAATATTAAATGTAAATAGGGGAGGTTTAGATGCAATGTTGAGGGATCTGGTAGGCTAATGTTTACCCAGATGCCATAGACTACCAGTCCTTTATCCCTAGCCTCACTCCATAATACTGAATATTAAATGTAAATAGGGAGGGATTTATATGCAAAGTTGAGGGATCTGGTAGGCTAATGTTTACCCAGATGCCATAGACTATCAGTCCTTAGCTAGCCTCATGTATATAGCAAATATTATATGCAAATAGCAGGGATTTATACAATGAATGTATTTAAATGTATAATGCCAGTACTCAGTCCTTATCCCTAGCCTCAATCCATAATACTGAATATTAAATGTAAATAACAGAGGTTTAAGCAATTTTGGGATCTGGTAGGCTAATGTTTACCCAGATGCCATAGACTACCAGTCCTTGTCCCTAGCCTCATTCCATAATACTGGAATATTAAATGTAAATAGGGGAGTTTTTATATGCAAGTTGATGGATCTGGTAGGCTAATGTTTAGCCAGATGCCATAGACTACCAGTCCTTATAGCTAGCCTCATTCCATAATACTGGAATATTAAATGTAAATAGGGGTTTAAATGTAAATGATGTATCTGGTAGGCTAATGTTTACCCAGATGCCATAGACACCATATCCATAATACTGGAATATTAAATGTAAATAGCAGAGGGATTTATGCAATGGTTGATGGTATCTGGTAGGCTAATGTTTACCCAGATGCCATAGACTACCAACTTATCCCTAGCCTCATTCCATAATACTGGAATATTAAATGTAAATAGGGGAGGGATTTATATGCAAAGTTGAGGGATCTGGTAGGCTAATGTTTACCCAGATGCCATAGACCACCAGTCCTTATCCCTAGCCTCATTCCATAATACTGGAATATTAAATGTAAATAGGAGAGGGATTTAGATGCAAATAATTGATGTAAATCTGGTAGGCTAATGTTTACCCAGATGCCATAGACTACCAGGGCTTATCCCTAGCCTCATTCCATAATACTGGAATATTAAATGTAAATAGGGAGGTTTATAAGCAATGTTGAGGTATCTGGTAGGCTAATGTTTACCCAGATGCCAGACCCCAGTCCTTGTCCCTAGCCTCAATCCATAATACTGGAATATTAAATGTAAATAGCAGAGGATTTATATGCAATGGTGATGGATCTGGTAGGCTAATGTTTACCCAGATGCCATAGACTACCAGTCTTGTCCCTAGCCTCATTCCATAATACTGGAATATTAAATGTAAATAGGAGGATTAACCAAAGGTGATGTACCCAGATGCCATAGACTACCAGTCCTTGTCCCTAGCCTTCTATAATACTGGAATATTAAATGTAAATAGGGGATTTATATGCAAAGTTGATGGATCTGGCAGGCTAATGTTTACCCAGATGCCTCCCAGTCCTTATAGCCTCATTCATAATACTGGAATATTAAATGTAAATAGGGGAGGGTTTATATGCAATGTTGATGTATCTGGTAGGCTAATGTTTACCCAGATGCCATAGACTACCCTTTATCCCTAGCCTCATTCCATAATACTGGAATATTAAATGTAAATAGCAGAGGATTTATAAGCAATGGTGATGTATCTGGTAGGCTAATGTTTACCCAGATGCCATAGACTACCAGTCCTTGTCCCTAGCCTCAATCCATAATACTGGAATATTAAATGTAAATAGCAGAGGGATTTATAAGCAATGGTTGATGGATCTGGTAGGCTAATGTTTACCCAGATGCACAGGACTCCCAATCCTTGTCCCTAGCCTCAATCCATAATACTGGAATATTAAAGTAAATAGCCAATGATGATCTGGTAGGCTAATGTTTACCCAGATGCCATAGACTACCTGTCCTTATCCCTAGCCTCACTCCATAATACTGAATATTAAATGTAAATAGGGAGGGATTTATATGCAAAGTTGATGTATCTGGTAGGCTAATGTTTACCCAGATGCCATAGACTACCAGTCCTTATCCCTAGCCTCAATCCATAATACTGGAATATTAAATGTAAATAGCAGAGGGATTTATAATTAATGGTGATGTATCTGGTAGGCTAATGTTTACCCAGATGCCATAGACCAGTCCTTATCCCTAGCCTCAATCCATAATACTGGAATATTAAATGTAAATAGCAGAGGGTTTATATGCAATGGTGATGGATCTGGTAGGCTAATGTTTACCCAGATGCCATAGACTCCCAGTCCTTATCCTAGCCTCAATCCATAATACTGGAATATTAAATGTAAATAGCAGAGGATTTAGATGCAATGTTGATGTATCTGGTAGGCTAATGTTTACCCAGATGCCATAGACCCAGTCCTTATCCTAGCCTCAATCCATAATACTGGAATATTAAATGTAAATAGCAGAATTTATATGCAAATGTATCTGGTAGGAATATTAAATAGACTAAATAGCCTCACTATCCATAATACTGGAATTTAAATGTAAAAGGTGAGGGATTTAGATGCAATGGTGAGGCTAATGTTTACCCAGATGCCATAGACTCTCAGTCCTTATCCCTAGCCTCAATCCATAATACTGAATATTAAATGTAAATAGCAGAGGATTTATAAGCAAAGTTGATGTATCTGTAGGCTAATGTTTACCCAGATGCCATAGACTGTCTTATCCTAGCCTCAATCCATAATACTGGAATATTAAATGTAAATGGGGAGGGGTTTATATGCAATGGTGATGTATCTGGTAGGCTAATGTTTACCCAGATGCCATAGACCTACATGTCCTTGTCCTAGCCTCAATCCATAATACTGGAATATTAAATGTAAATAGATGGGAGGCTAATGTTTAGATGCAAAGTTGATGGATCTGGTAGGCTAATGTTTATAGCAAGATGCCATGAATTACCCCAATCCTTATCCCTAGCCTCAATCCATAATACTGGAATATTAAATGTAAATAAGGGAGGGTTTATATGCAAAGTTGAAGGATCTGGTAGGCTAATGTTTACCCAGATGTCATAGACTGCCAGTCCTTATCCCTAGCCTCAATCCATAATACTGGAATATTAAATGTAAATAGGGAGGGATTTATATGCAATGTTGATGTATCTGGTAGGCTAATGTTTACCCAGATGCCATAGACTACCAGTCCTTGTCCCTAGCCTCAATCCATAATACTGGAATATTAAATGTAAATAGGGAGGTTTATTGCAAAGGTGAATCTGGTAGGCTAATGTTTACCCAGATGAGTCCTTATCCCTAGCCTCAATCCATAATACTGGAATATTAAAATCTAAAGGATTTAGGCTAATTTAATGTTTACCCAGAGACCCTTAGATGCAATAATCCAGATGTAAATAGAGTCTCAATTTTAGCCTAGCCTCAATCCATAATACTGGAATATTAAATGTAAATAGCAGAGGGATTTATAAGCAATTCCCAGATAGTATCTGGAATATTAAATGTAAATAGCTAATGTTTACCAAGATGCCATAGACTCCCAGTCCTTATCCCTAGCCTCAATCCATAATACTGGAATATTAAATGTAAATAGGGAGAGGATTTATAAGCAATGGTGATGGATCTGGTAGGCTAATGTTTACCCAGATGCCATAGATACCAGTCCTTATCCCTAGCCTCAATCCATAATACTGAATATTAAATATAAATAGCAGAGGATTTTATGGTGATGCAATGTTTACCCAGATGATGTCCTTATCTAGGAATATTAAATGTAAATAGCTAAGCAAAGATGTATCTTAGGCTAACCCAGATGCCATAGACTCCCAGTCCTTATCCCTAGCCTCAATCCATAATACTGGAATATTAAATGTAAATAGCAGAGGATTTATAAGCAATGGTGATGTATCTGGTAGGCTAATGTTTACCCAGATGCCATAGATCTTATCCAGTCCTCAATCCATAATACTGGAATATTAAATGGAAATTAAATGATAAATAGCAGAGGGATTTATAAGCAATGGTGATGTATCTGGTAGGCTAATGTTTACCCAGATGCCATAGACCCCAATCCTTATCCCTAGCCTCAATCCATAATACTGGAATATTAAATGTAAATAGCAGAGGATTTATAAGCAATGGTGATGTATCTGGTAGGCTAATGTTTACCCAGATGCCATAGACTCCCAGTCCTTATCCCTAGCCTCAATCCATAATACTGGAATATTAAATGTAAATAGCAGAGGGATTTATAAGCAATGGTGATGTATCTGGTAGGCTAATGTTTACCCAGATGCCATAGACTCCCAGTCCTTATCCCTAGCCTCAATCCATAATACTGGAATATTAAATATAAATAGCAGAGGGATTTATAAGCAATGGTGATGTATCTGGTAGGCTAATGTTTACCCAGATGCCATAGACTCCCAGTCCTTATCCCTAGCCTCAATCCATAATACTGGAATATTAAATTAAATAGTAATTTATAGCAAAGTTGAGATCTGGGCTAATGTTTACCCAGATGCATAGCACTCCAACTTATCCCTAGCCTCAATCCATAATACTGGAATATTAAATGTAAATAGCAGAGGATTTATATGCAATGGTGATGTATCTGGTAGGCTAATGTTTACCCAGATGCCATAGACCCAGTCCTTATCCCTAGCCTCAATCCATAATACTGGAATATTAAATGTAAATAGCAGAGAGGATTTATAAGCAATGGTGATGTATCTGGTAGGCTAATGTTTACCCAGATGCCATAGACTCCTCAATCCTTATCCCTAGCCTCAATCCATAATACTGGAATATTAAATGTAAATAGCATGGTGATGGATTTATAAAGCAATGGTGATGTATCTGGTCAATCCATAATACTGAATATTAACCCAAATGATTTATAGAATGGTGATGTATCTGGTAGGCTAATGTTTATCCCTAGCCTCAATCCATAATACTGGAATATTAAATGTAAATAGCAGAGGATTTATAAGCAATGGTGATGTATCTGGTAGGCTAATGTTTACCCAGATGCCATAGACTCCTCAATCCTTATCCCTAGCCTCAATCCATAATACTGGAATATTAAATGTAAATAGCAGAGGGATTTATAAGCAATGGTGATGTATCTGGTAGGCTAATGTTTACCCAGATGCCATAGACTCCCAGTCCTTATCCCTAGCCTCAATCCATAATACTGGAATATTAAATGTAAATATAGAGGGATTTATTCAGATGTATGGTGATGTATCCCTGGCCTCAATCCATAGGAATATTAAATGTTTTATAAGCAATGGTGATGTATCAGCTAATGCCATAGACTCCCAGTCCTTATCCCTAGCCTCAATCCATAATACTGGAATATTAAATGTAAATAGCAGAGGGATTTATAAGCAATGGTGATGTATCTGGTAGGCTAATGTTTACCCAGATGCCATAGACCCCAGTCCTTATCCCTAGCAGAGGGTTCAATCCATAATACTGGAATATTAAATGTAAATAGCAGAGGGATTTATAAGCAATGGTGATGTATCTGGTAGGCTAATGTTTACCAAAAGATGCCATAGACCTCAGTCCTTATCCCTAGCCTCAATCCATAATACTGGAATATTAAATGTAAATAGCAGAGGGATTTATAAGCAATGGTGATGTATCTGGTAGGCTAATGTTTACCCAGATGCCATAGACTCCCAGTCCTTATCCCTAGCCTCAATCCATAATACTGAATATTAAATGTAAATAGCAGAGGGATTTATAGTTATGGTGATGTATCTGGTAGGCTAATGTTTACCAAGATGCCATAGACTCCCAGTCCTTGTCCCTAGCCTCAATCCATAATACTGGAATATTAAATGTCCCAATGGTGATGTATCTGGTAGGCTAATGTTACCCAGATGCCATAGACCTTTTTTTTTAATCCCTAGCCTCAATCCATAATACTGGAATATTAAATGTAAATAGCAGAGGATTTATAAGCAATGGTGATTATCTGGTAGGCTAATGTTTCTTTTAGACTCCTTTCAGTCCTTATCCCTAGCCTCAATCCATAATACTGGAATATTAAATGTAAATAGCAGAGGGATTTATAAGCAATGGTGATGTATCTTTAGGCTAATGTTTACCCAGATGCCATAGACTCCCAGTCCTTGTTAGCCTCAATCCATAATACTGGAATATTAAATGTAAATAGCAGAGGGATTTATAAGCAATGGTGATGTATCTGGTAGGCTAATGTTTACCCAGATGCCATAGACTCCCAGTCCTTATCCCTAGCCTCAATCCATAATACTGGAATATTAAATGTAAATTTTTTGATTTATAAGCAATGGTTTGTATCTGGTAGGCTAATGTTTACCCAGATGCCATAGACTCCCAGTCCTTATCCCTAGCCTCAATCCATAATACTGGAATATTAAATGTAAATAGCAGAGGGATTTATAAGCAATGGTGATGTATCTGGTAGGCTAATGTTTACCCAGATGCCATGACTTAGTCCTTATCCCTAGCCTCAATCCATAATACTGGAATATTAAATGTAAATAGCAGAGGGATTTATAAGCAATGGTGATGTATCTGGGTCTCCTAATGTTTACCCAGATGCCATAGACTCCCAATCCTTTCCCTAGCCTCAATCCATAATACTGGAATATTAAATGTAAATAGCAGAGGGATTTATAAGCAATGGTGATGTATCTTGTAGGCTAATGTTTACCCAGATGCCATAGACTCCCAGTCCTTATCCCTAGCCTCAATCCTGGAATATTAAATGTAAATAATACAATGGAATATTAAAGATGCCATAAATAGCAAACTGGGATAAATTAAAAGCAGAATGGTGATGTATCTGGTAGGCTAATGTTTACCCAGATGCCATAGACTCCCAGTCCTTATCCCTAGCCTCAATCCATAATACTGGAATATTAAATGTAAATAGCAGAGGGATTTATAAGCAATGGTGATGTATCTGGTAGGCTAATGTTTACCCAGATGCCATAAGACCCCAATCCTTGTAACCTAGCCTCAATCCATAATACTACTGAATATTAAATGTAAATAGCAGAGGGATTTATAAGCAATGGTGATGTATCATTCTTTAGGCCATAGACTCCCAAGTTTCCATTTCGTTGTAAATAGCAGAGGATTTATAAGCAATGGTGATGTATCTGGTAGGCTAATGTTTACCCAGATGCCATAGACCCCAGTCCTTATCCCTAGCCTCAATCCATAATACTGGAATATTAAATGTAAATAGCAGAGGATTTATAAGCAATGGTGATGTATCTGGTAGGCTAATGTTTACCCAGATGCCATAGACTCCCCAGTCCTTATCCCTAGCCTCAATCCATAATACTGGAATATTAAATGTAAATAGCAGAGGATTTATAAGCAATGGTGATGTAACATGTAAGTGGCTAATGTTTACCCAGATGCCATAGACAACCCAATCCTTATCCATTAGCCTCAATATATATATAATACTGGAATATTAAATGTAAATAGCAGAGGATTTATAGCAATGGTGATGTATCTGGTAGGCTAATGTTTACCCAGATGCCATAGAACCCAATCCTTGTCCCTAGCCTCAATCCATAATACTGGAATATTAAAATGTAAATAGCAGAGGGATTTATAAAGCAATGGTGATGTATCTGGTAGGCTAATTACAGATGCAATTTACCCAGATGCAATAGACACCAATCCTTGTCCCTAGGCTAGCCTCAATCCATAATACTGGAATATTAAATGTAAATAGCAAAGGGATTTATAAGCAATGGTGATGTATCTGGTAGGCTAATGTTTACCCAGATGCCATAGACTCCCAATCCTTATCCCTAGCCTCAATCCATAATACTGGAATATTAAATGTAAATAGAAGAGGGATTTATAAGCAATGGTGATGTATCTGGTAGGCTAATGTTTACGCAGATGCCATAGACTCCCAGTCATTGTCCCTAGACTCAATCCATAATACTGGAATATTAAATGTAAATAGCAGAGGGATTTATAAATAGGCTAAGCAATGGTGATTTATCCTATTATCTGGAAATGTTTAGATGCAATAGAAAATCCTTGCAGCTGAATTTAAATGTAAATAGCAGAGGATTTTCCCTTTAATGTCCCCAGATGCAATAGACCCAATCCTTGTCCCTAGCCTCAATCCATAATACTGGAATATTAAATGTAAATAGCAGAGGGATTTATAAGCAATGGTGATGTATCTGGTAGGCTAATGTTTACCCAGATGCCATAGACACCCAATCCTTATCCCTAGCCTCAATCCATAATACTGGAATATTAAATGTAAATAGCAGAGGGATTTATAAGCAATGGTGATGTATCTGGTAAATTAATGTTTACCCAGATGCCATAGACTCCCATGTCCTTATCCCTAGCCTCAATCCATAATACTGGAATATTAAATGTAAATAGCAGAGGGATTTATAAGCAATGGTGATGTATCTGGTAGGCTAATGTTTACCCAGATGCCATAGACACCCAGTCCTTTATCCCTAGCCTCAATCCATAATACTGGAATATTAAATGTAAATAGCAGAGGGATTTATAACAAATGGTATGTATCTCTAGGAATATTAAGATGCAATAGAAATATCCCCAGCCAATCCAGAAATATTAAATGTAAATAGCAGAGGGATTTATATCAATGGTGATGTATCTGGTAGGCTAATGTTTACCCAGATGCCATTTGTTCCCAATCCTTATCCCTAGCCTCAATCCATAATATATGGAATATTAAATCATTAAATAGCAGAGGGATTTATAAGCAATGGTGATGTATCTGCTTTGGTAATGTTTACCCAGATGCCATAGACTCCCAATCATTGTCCCTAGCCTCAATCCATAATACAATCCATAAGAACTGAATATTAAATGTAAATACAGAGGGATTTATAAGGAATATTAAACAATAGAGGGATGGCTTTGAGTATCTGGTAGGCTAATGTTTACCCAGATGCAAGAACATCCTTCTTTGAATCTTTATCCCAGAGGGCCTACAATGGTGAATCTGTAGGCTAATACTACCCAGATGCCATAGATAACAGAAACCACATACTAAATAGCAGAGGGATTTAACAGTTAAAATGGTGATGTATCTGGTAATGTTTACCCTTAATGTTTACCCAGATGCAATAGACACCCAATCCTTGCTACAAGAATCCTTAATGTTCAATCCATAATACTGGAATATTAAATGTAAATAGCAAAGGGATTTATAAGCAATGGTGATGTATCAGTATAGCACCCACCAATACATTATTCCTTGTCCCTAGCCTCAATCCAAAATACTGGAATATTAAATGTACTGCAAAGGGATTTATAAGCAATGGTGATGTATCTGGTAGGCTAAAAACCCAGATAATAAAAACCTAATACCTGTATCTAAATTTGGACTTCTTAGGGCCCCCCCAAACTCAGTACTTAAAATAGGATAACACAACCTACACCAATTGTATCTTTTCTTTGCTTTAATAATGAAAAAATGTTTTGAATTCCAGGCGATTTTAAAAATTTGAAAATTCTTCCAAACTTACTTTATTGTCATTTACTTCCAGATGGTTCAAGAATGGTAAATTTCCAAAATTCTCTGGAAGACGTTGCAGACAATTTCTTGATAATAAACATAATTCCAAAGACTGAAGTTGGCAGAAAGAATCTGGTAATGTCTCCAGACTATTATGAACTGAAAAAAAAAAAAAAAAAAATGGGTTGAGATATGAAGATTCTGGAAGTGATTTTCTGGCACATCAACAATTACATAATGGTCATGTATTAATATAGAATTCTTATTAAGAAATAATACTGAATAATGTTACATTTATTTAGTAGATTCAGGCCAAAAATTGAGTTCTTCAAATCACAAACTCTGCAGTCCTGGGTATGACGATAAACTACATCAAACTATCCTGGGCAAGACGACCCATTATGAATGTACAAGTCCCTCTGATCAGGAGGTTTTGAGGAGCGTGGAACCACCTCTTAATTGCTGGTGTTCCCAGGTCCACCCTGACGCAGGGTGGTGGCACCTGTTAAGGTCCTAACTATGGGCAAATAGCCCCAAACTGGGGGTAAAACACTATGTAAGTGTAAAAATAGGTTTTAATACCAGAAATACTTTGTAAAAATAAAAAAAAAATAAACAATTATAACCAGCTATCCATTTTTGAAGAAAAAATATTACCAGAAATAAAAATTTTATCAGCATTAAATAACCCATTGAGGTTGATATGCCGTAAAACAAACCAAATCTGCAGAACTTCAAAATCTCACGTCACGAAACTTGATTATTTGTCAGCAGGCTATGTTTATTTTTCATTTCTGTGCAAATTTTCTACAGAAATATTACAGATTAAGAATGAGGACCACATAGAAATGTACAAAACAAGACAAGTGACAAGAGATGTCAATACCAATCTATTCTCCAGGCAAGATGTGAATGTTGCACTACCAATGATGTTAATGGAAAAAAAGAGTAAAGCTCTACTTTAGAATACTCTCATCTGATTGTAAGTAAAAAAATGTCATTCACAGATAAAGAAAGACATGAATATGGTAACAATCAGTGGGTAGGACTCATACATGTTGTAGAGTTGTGACCAGCAATCTTAGTTTGGACAATAGGAAATCTTGAAAACATGGCCCTTCATACCCACTAAAAACAGAGTTTGAAAAGGACAGTCTTTCCTTGACACTGCTATTATTATTTTAACTACCTTCACTCCTCAGCAATGTTTATTGTTTTAAAAAGCGATGATTTGAATTGTAATAAAATGTAAACATCTGATGAAAGTGAATTTATACATTTCTTTTGTTCTTGAGAATTGACAACAAAAATATTAAACATTTATTGTTTATTTACAAGAATAATTTTATATTTACAACATTCTAAAAACTAATACAATTAAAACTAATGCAATGAAATATTTATCATTTACCAATTTATAAAGAAATAAATGTGAAAACAATTTTTTATTCATAAATTTATAAACATTTACTAAATCATTTACCATTTTATAGAGTTCAAATTAACTGGCAATTAGCCAACGTTTTGCCAATCATTCCAGTAAATAATCTAATAAATAAATAGTGTAAATAAATAAATATTGTTTATTATTTTTCTTGACAATTCTCAAGAACAATGAAAATGTATAAAGTCACCTTCATGTTCAGATTTTATAACAATTATAATCATTTTTTAAAACAATAAACATTGCTGAAGAGTGAAAGTAGTTAAAATAAAAATGGTGCCATGGGAAAAATTGTCTTTTTGACACACACACAAAAAAATTTATCCATTATGGAATTTTTTCCTTTATGTTATAATGCCATGATCATGCACACGTTAAAATGTGAAAACAAATTCAAGCTACAGATCTTAGAAGCAATTTATATTAAAAATTAAAGCCAGCCCTGTACAGAATTAACTCTGAATACTGCAATAATGTTCTGAAATGCCTATAAAGGAACAGTTTTTCATGCTTCAATGCACACATGACCATGATGTTATAATATAGAGAAAAAAAAAATTCCATAATGGATAATTTTTTCATGTTCTAATGAAAGCTCAGCAGATTGTCAACCGTTTGCATTTAAAACCATAATGAAAAAAGTTATGGTAATGGATAACAATGCAGAGCTTTGTATGAATACTTGTACACCTGAACAACATATAGTTTTGTACTCCTTGCACCCCTGAAGATGATCTTAGAAAAAGATTGAAAGTACTTGGGAAATGAAAATAAAAGAAATTTAAAGTTATAGAACATTTCTCTCATCCTTTAATATCAGATACATGGAAGATTATTCGTGAATATGAACGAATTTTGTTAAAAATTAGCAGACATAATGTCTGTAATTTATTCACTCAGATTTTTATATATATATATATATATGCACACACACAGAGAATAAAATCCAAATTTACCTCATATGAGGAATAGTTTATTTCGAACAGCAGCAAAAATATATTTCATCAGTCTTATTCAACCGTGAGTTCATATCGGAAATAGAAAATATTTATTTTAAACATTATTAACTACTAAATTTTCAAATTACCTATAGTGTTTCTTAGTAGCTATGTTTCTGTAATTTTTTTCAGTTGTTCTGATGATGTTCTTATTGGCAACAGAATAAAACATTTAAACCTCCAACTGCTTTTTATAAATTCCATCTCACAAAGTAAATACAACTACATATATATATATATATATATATATATATAAAATAAAAAGGCTTAAACACTAATATTCCATGGTCATAATTTATTCCATTGGAATCGTAAATACGATCCAATTCATCAGACCTACAAATTCAAAAAGAAAACAGAAAAAAACAACTCCGGAAATAAAAATAGAATTTAGAGAGAGTTATTATATCCTTACTCTGTCCTGGACATTGAGTTCTACTTGGATTCTATCCTCTTGGAATTTTTTATTCAAAAAATATATATGTATGTGTATGCATCTATGTATATATATTTACCACTAATATTATATATATATATATATATATATATATATATATAATGATATAATATATATATATAAAACAAAGAACTTCTTGGTGCCAATCTTACTTGAGAATGACTGCAAAAACAAGCCCTACCCAAAATTTATAAACAAAACATACAGATGCATGCTGGGATTTATTCTTAACCAGTAAGATAGGCCACTTCTTGGTCTTCTCAGTTTTATTCTTTCTTTACTTGAAGACAAAATGCTGTGATCGCTTATCTGTAACCCCTTTTGTATGTTAATACTATTATTATTTTGTGAACCATTTGCCTTAATTACTCTTGCTTTGCGTTAATTACTGTTAGTTTGCCTTGCATATATTGTTTGCTCAATATTATTTTTTGTCCTCTTCCTTTTTCTTTCTATTATTTATTGTCAATTTTGTTTGTTGGGCATTTACATTTAACCATGGTTAATTAGTCTATAAAACAAAAGCATATTTTGCCTGCTAGCCAATCATGACCATTTGGGGTGGAATTCTTACAGAATTTTAGGGCTTATTTCATATATGCACACGCAAAGTCAGTAGATGCCTCATATGGAAAAAGTTTAACAAATGAACCTACAAAAAAAAAAAACCCTAGTTCAGAAAGACAGCTTTTTGTCTTAACTCTGCTATTACTGTATACTCCCCTCAGCAACTTTTATCGTTATAAAAAGATATTTTTAGAATTCTAATAAAACCAAAACATGAAAGAAGATTTATACACTTTTTTTTTTAAATTCATAATTCTTGTTACTTGTATTTACGTACATTTACTTAGTAATATATTTACATACATTTACCTAGTAATCTTACAAACACACATCATGTAAATATAAAATTATTCTTGTAAATAAACAATCTTATAAATAAAATTATTTAATATCTTTATCTTTCTATATTTCTGAGATGAGGTATTATGTACACTATTTACATTATTCAGACTATTGTCCTCATCTTTGTCGCCATGTTTATTACAACGTTTTGGCCGTTTCAATTCAACATTCCAGTCACCTGAAGAAGGCTGGAGCATACAATGGCCAAAACGTTGTAATAAACATGACAATAAAGATGAGGACAATAGTCAGAATAATGTAAATAGTTTAACATCTTTGTTGCGAGATCTTGAGAAAAAAGAAAATGTATAAATCCAGTTTCAAACATTTGGGTCTTATTAAAATTATGAAAATAGCTTTTCAAAACAATAAAAAGTTTTGAGGAATATAAAATAATAACAGAAGTACCTTCCTTTTATACAGTACCTTTTGCAGGTATATTTGTGAAACTTTGTCCTTCTTGTTTTAACTGTGGCAGATACAGTGTATATACGAACATATTTTAATAGGTAACTACCTGCATATCTTGAAAACGTTTTGATTTATTTACTTACCCAGATTAATCATCCTTAAGCTTTTCAGGTCTCCAAAGTTATTTGGAAGACTTTTTAATTGATTTCCATCCAGACTTAATAAAGTCACTTTACTCAGCTGACAAAAACTATTGGGCAAGGAGGTGAGGAAGTTTCCAGTGGCCCACGGTTTCTTTTGGTTGTCAAATGGATTTCTGCCAAGATTCAAGCAGGACAGTTCCGTGAGACCATCAAAACTATCAGCCAACATAGACAGTTTATTCTCACAGAGATCAAGCATCTGCAACCTTGTGGCCACCTTTCCAAAAGTTTTAAAATCTAACCAAGCTGAAATCTGGTTTTCCCCAACATGTAATTCTTGAAGGCTCCTCGCTCGAACCAACCAGGAAGGCATAGTTTTTAGGAGATTCTTCTGCATGTAAACCCGGCTAATTGTTTCCGCTGATTTGAAAACAGCAGGTAGAGATTGTAGGAAGTTGCTAGACACATCAAGTGTGTCCAGTTTTTCCAGATCTGAAACACCATCTGGTAGAGATTTCAATAAGTTGTCATTAACAACAAGCAAGGACAATAATTTCAATTCTTTAATACTCTGGGGAAGACTCGACAAACAATTGAATTCTGCTTGCAGGGAATATAACCGTTGCAACTGTCCAATGGATTCTGGCAGTTCTTCCAGTTTATTTTGGCTAACATTTATGACTTCCAGGCTGACAAGACGGTTCAATTCGGGGGGCAGTGTGGTCAAGTTACACGCAACAAGTTTCAAAGCCGTCACACCGTAAATGAAGAATTTATTTCCCAAATTTTCTATGCAGTGGTTTAACAAGTTCTTTAGGTCTCTAACTGATTCAATCACAATATCTTCATGTTGTTCAAAACCATTAGTTTTGATGCCACAAGTCTCAGAATCTTGATTCTGACAGTGAGAAATGTTATCTATGCACAGACCTATAAGTTTCTCTTGGATTGCCTTTGCAGTTGTGTCTCCTTCACCATATCCCACTGTCAACAGCTGATCCTTCAGTTTATTGTCTTTTGGTTGTAAGGTACCTTTCGATGTCTTGTGTCGAGATTTCTGGTTAAGTGGTTCCAAATCCTTAGAGTTCTTGGTTTTGCCACTTGCAAGACTTTTCTTGGAATGTGAGGATCGACCTCGTTTCTTCTTGACTTGATTCTTCAAGGACTCCGTACCATCAGCTTCTTTGCTTGTTCCATTCATTGTCAGCAGCCACAGAAACGTCCTGGAAAATATATATTTTTTTTTTAAATATAGAAAAAATTGTGATAATAAAATAAGATGAAAAAATGAAAATAGCCACGAACCACAAGGGATATGTTCCAAAACCCAAGACCCGCCAATCCTGCAGAGGTTTGAAATCATAATCAGTACTGTAATCAAAAAAGAAAAGACAAGGAGAAAAGGAGATATTGGACAGGTTTACATTAGAATAAAAAAGTCAGGCATGAGTTTAACTTGCAATAGAGTAAAAATGGCTGGTACAGGTAAAGAGTACATTAGATTTTAAACAGCAGGTATGGGTCCAGTTTACACTGGAGTTGAATAGGTAGCCATGGGTCCAGGTTTACACTAGAGTTGAAATGGCAGGTATGGGTCCAGTTTACACTAGAATCAAAAAGGTAGACATTTGTCTGCTTCATATTGGAGTCTGTTAATATTCAACCAGTATTCTCATTTTGGTGGTAGTTTTACCACTCAACATGAATACAGTTGGCATATTCTATGCTCCATCAGCAGAGCAAATATCGAAATATCAAATTGACACATGGCACAGTGGATAAAGGCGTTGGTTAGATCCAGTGACAGGACCCAAAGAGTGTTAGTTCAATACCCAGTTAAGGCAATGGAGAACTTTCAGAGGGGAATTAACAGGAGATAGCTGATAACTGACATCCATTAAAATATGGCACGTGGAACTAGAACAGTCTACCCCAGTGAGTGAAATAAAGGGTTCAGTTCGACATTCCAACCACCTGAAGAAGGCCGGAGCATACAATGGCCGAAATGTTGTAATAAATATGGTGACAAAGATGAGGACAATAGTCCGAATAATGTAAATAGTATCAAATTGACACATGCGGATGATTATTCTTTTTTTAGAGAATAACCCACCCAGAATATCTTTATTCCAAACACTTCTTTCATTAGTTATTCAGGAAATTTTCTCCCAGCCAATTTAGGCTTAAGAAAGACGTCGTTGGAGTAACGATGTTCTCCAAAAATATAGTGCTCCCAGCCTGTCAATTTGGAACTCAAAAGGTACCTGAATGAAGATAATTATAGAATGGTTCACTCAAAAGATAAGAGACATCAAGATCTTAAAAAACAGCTTAAGGGAAATTGACAATGGATGATTTTAAAAGATGGGGTCAGAATATCAAGGAACATCATAGCCAAGACTGCAGATTGACCTTCAACTTGAATCAGTTTAAAATTTAATTTCATTAAAAAGTGAGTCTAATATTCTCAAATTAGTCTTTAATTTTTAGAGATTTTTTTTTCGGGTGTAAAATTCTTCATAAAAAAAAAAATAAAAAATAAAAAAAAAAGCCAAAAAAGTGATTTTTTTTCTCTTTCTAATGTGGGTATGAAACAAAAACTTGAAAATTTTCGCGAAATAGATAAAATATTTTTTTTGTTTTTTTTAATTTGACAATTTTAGTTGGACATTTTAGGTACTTACAAAAAATAACTTTACACAAAAAATTCATATGAAAATAGAAAAAAAAATCATTAATCAGTTTCCAATAATAAAAAAAAAATTTTAAAATAAATTATTTAAAGGATTTTCCAAAGATTTAGATACAGTCACCTAAAAATTTAAAAAAAAACAAAGTCGTTTATAAATTAAAAAATAATTTCTAAAAAAAAAAAAAAAAAAAAAAAAAAAAAAAAAAGAAATTACTTAAAAATTAAATTGAAAAATATTTAAATAATTTTTTTTTCAACCTAAAATATAATTTAACTTGAAAGCAAAATAAATTAATGTATTTGAAAGATTGAAAAAAAAAAAAAAAAAAAAGGAACTTTCATAAAATATTTTTCTAGTCATGTAGTAACTAATTTTTTTTACTTAAACTATTTCGGTATAAATGTCAATACCCGAGATTTAAAATAAATGAGTTTTAAAAATCTCTAAAAAAATAAAATGTATATTTGTGAAACTTTATTTGATAAATATTAGCTGATTTAAAGTTTAATTAAGCAGATTTGAAAAAAAAAAAAAAATACTTAAGTAAAAAAAGTTTAAGATAAGAGAGAAATGGAAAACAAAACAGAATCTTTTGTTTCTGGTTTTTGTCTGAAATAAAAAAAAAAAAAATGAGGTAGAAAAAGAAACAAAAATAATCTGTTTCTTTTTATAAACATGAATTTTTTTTTATTTTATTTACGAACAAACACAAAAATTTAAATTATTTACTTTGAAATGCCAAAAAAAAAAAAACAAAAAAAAAAAAAAAATTTTTCTTCAAATAATTGACCTAAAAATACCAGATATGGTAGAAAAAACTGGAATTCCTTGGTTTCTATCCAAAATAATTCATCACTTTATTTACTTTTTTTTTCTGTCAATATTCTTGCATTGAAGAAAGTAAACTTTCCATTTTTAAAGTATGTTTTAGCGCTTCAAACGATTTTCCGTAACAATGAATTCTTTTAAAACTAATTTTCCGTAAGTAAAAATGAGATTTAAATCAACATTTGACTAAAAAAGTCCAAGAATTTAAATAAAGAAAAAAGTAAATTAATAATGAAAGGGTCGATTCTCTACAATCTACATGGATCGTAAATTGATTGGAAAAAAAAAAATTACTGCAAGGGAGATAAATCAAAGTTAAAAAAAACAACCATTTGAAACGCTAAAACCAACAATTCGTCATTAAAAAAGAAAAAAAGAAAAAAAAGAAATAAACGGAAGCATGTTGTTACAATAACGAAAATTTGATTTGACATACCAAGTTCCCTTATTCGTTTACTTGTAAAATCGTTGACACGTTTTTTAAGGACGAAACCTTATTAAGAAGGAAAAAAAAATAAACATTTTTTAATTTTAAAATAATTAAAATTAAAAACGATATCTTTCAATTAAAGACCAAAAAAAAAAAGAGACAATTCAGTTAAATTCAGTTTTCAACCTAAAACAAAAATACAAGAACTACGATTATTTACATCGCTTCATATTACGCGCAGAATATTAAAAAAAAAAACAGAATTTAGTTTTTATAAAAGAATAAATATTTTTAAAAAAATTATAAAATGATTTTTCCTTTTTGCAAGCTTTTTGAATAAGAATAAAAATAAAATAAGTCAAGGCTAAATACATTTTTTTTAATTATTTAAAAAGAGACAGTTAAGACAAATTATTATTGTAATAATGGATAGTAAACAATATTAATTGAACAAATGATATTAATTTGATTATTTAAAAAGAAAAGAAAATATTTTAAAATAAATTTTCTTAATAAAACGAACTGAAAACTTGCAATATGGAGCGAGGTAAAAAGAAAACAGAGGACGGAAGAAGAAGATTGAACCTGTAAAAATAATGCCAGAAAACTAGATTAAATACCCAACATTAAATAATTTTATGGTTTCTTTTCTCTCGAAGATTCACGGTCGACTTTTTCTATTCATCCATAAGGAAATAAAATCCAAAATCTTAGAAACTTGTTTTTGATTTTCTCTATCAAAAGGAAAATATTTTACTCGACACCAAAATCTCCATAAAAAAAATCTAGACATGAGTAAAAATAATAGAAATGCCAATTTTCGTACAAATTATTAAATATTTTCAAGGTTTCGGTTTTTTTTTTTATTTGTCTGCCAATTTTAAGTTGAATTTTTAAAACCTTTCATTTAAATTTATCGGCTGTTAATTATTTAAAAAAAAAAAAAAAAACTAAAACAAAGCATAAAGCACTTGTTAAGTTTTTTTTAGCCACGTGCTTGTCGGTAAAAAAAAGAACAAAAAACGATTTGACTCTGACAAAAAAATTAAGCGAATTCCTACATTATTCATGATGCCTACCTTATTTAAGACTTAAGACGTGTTATTTCCTTGATGTCAAAGATGGTTTTACTTTGAAAGTCATAGAAAATTTCTTTTCATGATAGCGTCAGATTTTTGGCGCACGTGCTTGTTTCGATTTAAAAAAAAAAAAAAATAGAATGGATATTTAAATTGTAGGAAGGCAAAAAACAAAGAAAGGTCCAGGAAAGACAGAAAGAAATGGTTTTATTTTAAAACTCAGTGTAAATATAAATTATTGAATGTATTGCTTAAAAAAGTAAAATTAAAAAATAAATAAATAAAAGAAAAAAGATTTAAATATGAGTAGTTTGTTATATTTTATTATTTTATTCAAATATTTTTTTGCTGATACTTTTTTTTAAATTAATTCTTTAAAAATATTAAAATCGTACTTTTTATAATTATTTATTTATTTGATCGGGTTGGACAATCACTGCAACCAGAATTTTTTATTTTTCAAACAAAACAAAACTCTTTCATACTCCATACACTGAATATAAAAAAAATAAATAATTTTTATAAGTTAATTAATAATTATTAACTAATAGGATGGTCAAATTGGTGTGTAAATTCATTGCAAATTGATCCCTCCTACGGAAACTATTGGGGGTTGGGTAGTCAAAATGCGATGAACTTTGTTTTTTTAGATTTTAGCTGTTGCTTTATATTTCAATTCGTTCTGGAGAGTTTAAAAATCTAAAGTCTATATGAAAAAAGAAAAATGAACCCCAGATTATGAATTTCAAAATCTTTTTCTGTTTTTTTTTTTTTTTTTGTCACATTTAAAAAAAAAATTAAGTGGTTATGTTATGAATGATGATAGTTTGTGTTGATGTTTATAGTGGAGGGGGGGTCAATTTACAATCAATTTATCAAATGTAAAAATACTCGTGATGGAGTGCTTAAAATTTAAATCTAAAAAAACAACAAATTATTATTATTTCTACTTGCAGTGCCTGCAACTATACTAATTTTATTTTTCATAACTTTTTTTTTTTTTGATCGTGAGGAATCGAAGGAATTTTTAGGTGTTGTTGAAATGAGGAGGACATAATCTGTCAGCATTAAGATTCCTAACATTCGTCTAAGGAAGACTCATAAAAGTAAAAGTAAAGAAACGTCTAAAAAAAAAAAAAAAAAAAAATGTTCGTCTATGGATACATGTGGTTTATAAACATCTACTGACATCCAAAAAAATGCTTATTAGAAGCCACATGTGTCATTAAGTGTCATAGTGAATGATATCAATAAAATTGAGTATTTTATACATGAAAAAAGTATTAATTTATTTTTTAAAATATCATAGAGCAATATGGTCCTTAGAGGGGTTTCTCTTAGAGACCAATATTCCTTTTTAGACCATTGTTCTTATATCCGTCTGTAGTGTGTTGTTACTTTTTTTTAGTTTTAAAGAGTTGTCGACTATTAATTTACTTTTTTAGTGTTTTAAATAATTTCAGCATGGCAAACAATGATTTACGTTAATTACACTACATTTCTTTTAAACTCATATTCTGGACTCTTTTTTGGATTTGAAGTCTGGTGAATGAAACAGGGGAGGGAGAGAGAGAGAGAGAAGGAAAAAAAGAAACTCGACGCGTCAAAAGAGATTTTTTTGTGTGTGTAACGTAGAGTCATCTATTTTTATTTCGTTTCGGTGGACGGAACTCTTTGATGTAACCTGAAACAGCATAATCGAGAAAAGTAATTCTGTGGGTCGTTTCGGAGATATGGTTCAAGGGTAACCCGAAGCAAATACCATTTCCTTCCTATTCTTGGTTGCGTGATGTTCAATTGCATTATATTTCGTGACTTAAAGTTACTTTACGACTGTTCACTCGCAACCGGAAGCAGTCTCAAAATCTATAAATGTATTATTAACACTCTCTCGTCATTGAATCAGCACGCAACAGGCATCCCGTCTCGGAAACTCTTTCTCTCTTGTCGAACTCTCTGTCTCCGGGTGGATAGAAACAAAATCGAGGCTGTACCAGAGTCTCGTTTGGGGAGGTAGACAAAACCGACCCCGTGTACACAGGGTTACTGGCAATTTTTGCCCGAGCCTACGGGCTCCGAACGTCCCTCGTTAAAAACTGGCCTTGTGCCACATCCTGCCTTGTAAGGAGGTTGAGCAAATAGACGGAGGAGATACCGTTATGGTATCTTTTCTGTGTCGGGTCGACTCCTCCCCGCTGTTTGGATGGCTCGCCACGGCGGAAATGCTGTTGTAGTATCTGTTCCGGACTGGGCTAACCGCATCACCACGCTAACTGGTCAGAATCCTCAGATCTGTTCCGTAGCGTGGTGATTGACTGGCCATGAACTTGTGTAGCATATAGGTGAACCACAGGTTTAAAAGAAAAAAAAGAAAGGAAAACGTGGTATTTTTTCTCGGTCAGGAATGGAAGTGACACAAGGGAATCAGCGAAAAACAGACGCAAGACGATGGATTTCAAAATAAAACATTTATTTATAAATAGAGAAACAGGTAAAGAAAGAAAAAGAAAATTCATTTAACAAAGGTGAAAGAGATCATGAAAGAACAGATACGAGCAAATACATACATAAGAAATCAACTTATCTGTCTTGATGGGTCAGTCGAGTTGATATCTTCACACAAGGGTTCTAATTCGCCGAAACGAGTTCTCATGCTATAACAATATTTTGTCGGGCGGTAATTTTCCTGGGTTCCTTTTCTTTCGGAAATGGTCGGGGGTCCATAGCATCTTGTATAGGCTTTCATTGGTCGATTCAGTTTGGTAGCAGTCCTTACATTCTGTAGTCGACAGACTTTGCTGTCTTTATTTCGATATTGGCAGTCGATTTGGAATCGGGACGATTCGCTTAGCGATGTTCATCTGCCGCTGGCCAGACGGGAAACTGAAAACTTTTTTTTTTTTTTTTGATTTTGCTGTCCCCAAAGATAGTCACGTGAGTTCTCTCCGTCCTTGACCGGGTAACCAGGAGGATGGGAGTGCGAAGTGTTTGCATGATGGCCAAAGATTCAATCAACCCCCAGTAGGGTATGATCAGGTGATCGCAGCAGGAGAGCCTGGAGTTCACTTATGGTCAACCGTCTGATGGTCGCGTGATTTTGGAACTAGGTCATTCTCTGGTTGGATCGCTTCAAAGTTCACGGGCCCTTGGTTGTAGGTGGGAGAGAAGGTAAAGGCAACAAGAATATGGAGAGAAGAAGAGGGTAGGCTGATCAAAGAAAATATTCAACCGCATGTTGAAAACATTGGATTTTATTTATTTTTATTTTTTTTATATATCTAACTATTTTTCGACAAGAATTGGGATTTTTCTTTGGTGGGGCTTTTAGCCTTACGCCCCTAAGGGTAATGAAATTGTGGGTACGTCACAATAGCTAAAACCAGAGGCCCGAGTTGTGACACTCGGGTTCCTCACATTAAAACAAACTGAACTTGGCCTTTACCTTTACCCCCCCCCACCACCACCACCACCACTCAGGTGAATATCGGCTATGATCAAATTACTATCTGTTCCGCGGCCTTGATCAGCTATGACAAGCTTGGTGCTCGATCCTGCGTAAGCGAGGTCTGGATAAATTTTGACCAATGACCCGAGTGTACGCGCTCAAGTTCCCCACGTTAAATAACTGACTTTTTGTCGCATCCTGACTCAGTGGGGAGTCTTTGCTAAATAACGAAGGGGCACCGGGCGAAAAGGATGAGTGTGCATTATCTGTTCCTGCAACAGCTGATTAGCCAGCCTACTGTTATAGCCAGAAGCAGCAGTTCCAGCTGCTAGCCACCATCATCTTCAACTTGCCATCAACCTTCCCGTTTCTCTCGCCATACAAAGATCCGGTGTTACTCAACTGCCCTTTTCAGGACAAAAAGTCTTCTCTTCCTAACTATAAAGCGAAGCAGACTAATCATCCCGTCCAACCTGGAGCAGTAACGCCCAGCAACATAGCTCGCAAGTTAGGTCGCAATCTCTGACCTACAAGCCGCTAGCTATACCAACTCCTCGCGCAAGACGCTTCCAAGTTTGTTTACCACAACACTCTCAACTCCAGTTACATCACCAACCTACTAACTATTGGCTCAGCTTAGACCGATGAAGATTTTCAACACGACCAATCGGAACAATTCAAAACACTTCATCTTTTCGTTTTTGGCATTATTATTAATTTAATCATTGCCTTTGTTGTGTCATTTCTTCCTTTTTAAAGTTTGCGGGGGTAAACACAGACGAACGGCTCTCTGCGACAAGTGGTGACGCCGACGTGATTACTAACACGGCTAGGTAAAGTGGCAAAAGACGAAACAAGCGAAGTATCAATTAATTTGGTTCATTTGCCGCCCTTCAACGAAAACAACACCAAATATTGGTTTCTGCAACTCGGGGCGATCTTCTCATTACGAAAATCATCTTTCAGAAATTAAAATTTGCTAGTTTGGTACCAGCGTTACTCACTTCCATCGTCGACGAAGTGGCGGACATATTGGAGGCCTGTCCCGGAACACGAACCATATTCATGATTCAAACAAGCATTACTTAAACTTACCGGCTGCTCGGACGAGGACCTGATACGTGAAATTTTTAATAATGTCACTATGGACGATCGGGCTACATCCCAGCGCCTAGGCTTCATAAAGGGTCGTCTCGGGAAACACACCATGGCAGAACCAATCCTCCAATGCTTGTGATTGAACCAGTTACCCTCGACAGATTCTTGCCCCGATGTCTGGAAATACACCACTGGACCAGTTGGCCGATTCCGTCGACCGTATCTTCGCAAAAACCGACCACAGCATAAACCCATTTTACGCACCGGAGGATGCGTAGACAACCCCCAAACGTTTGTAGAAATTAGCGGCAACCCCACAGAGGCAGGTAAGAGATTTACAGTTTTCTCTACGCTGTAGGGCTAGGAGTCGATCACCTTTTAAACAGCACGGCAAGGGTCAACAACACAGCTTCAGTCAAGGACAGCAAATCAACCCGGATATATGCTGGTTCCCGTATACCTTCGGCTCTAGGGCCTGGAATTGCAAATCTCCATGCAAACATCACTCGGCTGAGGGAAACGGAACAATCATCAAGTAGCGGCGACAGACCTTTTGCTGGCAAGGTTAAACATCGTTGCCTATTCTATGGCGAACGTTAAAACCCCCATCCTTGGCGCAGATTTTCTGGCGCATTACGATTTGGCAGTCCACGTAAACACAAGGTCCTTTTCGGACAATACTACCAATATCCTCGTCACAGGGATTCTTACATGCCATAATACCACGGGGATCAGGGTGGCAACCTACTATAGTCGGGAGTACTTAGAGATCCTGAATTAGTATACCGATTTACTTCAGCTAATTAAGAGTATTTATTCAGGCAACCAGCAGACACAGCACCACATTAAAACGTCTGGATAACCAGCACACTATCGCACTCGACGACTACCACTACACAAGTTACAGTTCACCAAGAAAACCTTTGGTATAATGTTGAGTATTGGTATTATTCGCCCTTCAGACAGCCCATGCATCTCACCGCTACACCTGGTGCATAAGCCTGGTAGCACGGACTTTCGGAATTGCATGGACTACAGAAAGATCAATGCCTCAACCATTCCTGACCGCTACCCCGTCCCTCATATCCATGATTTCACGTCAAGGTTACAGGGTACGTGTATCTTTTCCAAGATTGACTTGACTGAGATTTATCATCAGATTCCTGTTGCACCAGAGGATCACCCAAAAACCGTAGTCACAACACCTTTTGGCTTGTGCGAATTTGTAAAAATGCCGTTCGGTTTACGTAATGTGGCCCAAAATTTTCAGCGGCTGATGGATAAAGTATTGTGTGGTCTACCATTTGTGTACGCATATATCGATGATATCCTGATAGCCAGTAAGGACGTCATCTTCCATAGACGACACCTACATGAAGTCCCACAGCGCCTATCACACTTTCCAACTGAACCTGGACAAGTGGGTATTCGGTTCTGCTTACATCAACTTCCTTGGGCAGCATACTGATGCTAATGGGATCGCCCCGCTACCGAAGAAGGTCAGGATAAAGTCAGGACTTCGCAGTGCTAACGTCTGTGATGAAACTGCGTCGTTTTATAGGGATGACCAACTTCTATCAACGTTTCATTCTTAACTGTTCTTCTATTCTAAATTCGCTAACAAACCTCCTGCACAGTAGGAATAAGGGCATTTCTTTGGAAGGCGAACTTTTGCACGTATTTCACACATCTAAAACCACACTGGCGAATTTCACCAAGTTGTCATTCATTGAAAAAGACCCACAAACTAGGATATGTCTGATGACGGATGCGTCGGACTCGGGGGTAGGCGCAGTGGTTGAGCAAGGGTTACATTCTCAACGTAAACCCATTGCGTTCTTATCTTCTAAACTCTCCCTGGCCCAGTCGCGATACAGTACCTTCTCTTAAGAATTTTTAGCAATTACGGTGAAGTAATGGATAGCGACTTGGATTGAGGAATCGGAGAGCCAAGTTCGAATTCCAGTCGAATCTATTACATTCACTTACGCGCTAATATCCTTGGGAAAGGTATGAATCCTCTTTTTCTCCCCCGAGCTATGGGCAAATAGCAGTACAGACCGGGTTACCTTGAACTGGTCTACCGCAGAAAGAAATGGCAAGCTACTGCGGGAAAAAATCTGCCTCGTCAGTCATGTATCGAAAGATACATGATCGCCTAAGCGTGTATCACGCATGGCACATAACTGACTGAAATTCACTTACGTGCTAATACCCTTGGGAAAGGTATGAATCCTCTCCCCCCACCACACACCTATGGGTAAATAGCAGGAATAGGTTGCCTTGAATGGAAACTGATCTACCGCAGAAAGAAATGGCAACCTACTGCGGGAAAAAATCTGCATCGTCAGTCATGTATCGAAAGATACATGATCGCCTAAGCGTGTATCATGCATGGTACATAACTGACCGACTTTGGCTATCCGGTATTTCCGGCATTTTTTGGTGGGTGGGTCTTCACGATTTTTACCGACCACAAACACTTAACGGATATAAACAACAACCTCAATAAATATACTTCTTGTGAGATTATATCTCTCAGTTTATTATTGATCCACGCTATGTTAAAGGAGAAAGCACTTAAACACCCTTGATGTTACTCAGGAGTTGCTAGTTGAGGAACAGAAATCAGACTCCACCAAAAAACTTTTCAGGGCACAAAGTCTTTTCTTCCTACCTATACAGCGAAGCAGACTAACCAGCCCGGCCAACCTGTAGCAGCAACGCCCAGCGACATAGCCGCTAGCTATACCAACTCCTTGCACAAGCCGCTTCCAGGCTTGTTTACTACGACACTCGCAACTCCAGTTACATTACCAACCTACTAACTATTGGCTCAGCTTGGACCGATGACGACTTATAACACGACTAACCGGAGCAAAACACCACACTCTTTCGTTTTTTTTTTTTTTGTTACCTTGATTTTTTTTTAATTTTGAGAACTTTTTTTTACGAATTAACGTTTAATTTCTTAATCTTTCAAAAACAAATAATTGTTACTGCTGTAAAATAATTTATTTTGCTTTCAAATAATTAGTTCAAGTAAAAAATTAAAAGTATAGAATTAAATATTTTTCAGTTAAATTTAAAGAATTTGAAAGCTTTACTTCCTTAAGAATAGAAATTAAAATTAATTTTTGAACTTTATTTGTTTAATTTTTAGAAGACAATAAATTTATTTTAAATTTAAAGTCTTTAAAATTTGCATATACAAATTTTATTCTACTTCAAAAAATACATTTATCCTATTTTTTAAATGCTATGTGACTTTAGAACATCGGCGGTTATGGCTCTCCACATATTCTTTTTCTTTATAATCTGTAAAATTGGCATGAATTATTGGGCGAACATAGCAAGTGGTTTCCCATTGCCTTCTTTATGGTTTGAAATTCAGAGTTTTCCTTCTCTTAGACTGGTTGCCATCCAAGCCTAGAGGACCCAGTCTATCCAACAGAGAAAAGTAGTAAAGGGATTGTCTTCAGAAGAGATGAGGAGAAGTGAGAACGTTAAATCTCTTAACCCGAGTATTATGAATGGCGTAAACGACTCTTACTCTGGTGTGAAATTTGAAAGAAATTTACATTTATTAAATGATATAAAAAATAATAGCACAGAATACAAAATTTACAAAACAATCATGTACAATATTTTCTTTGTGTGCCAAACAATCAAACAAGATAACAAATTACAATTCTGTTGGGTTCATAAAAACAATTATAATTATTAAAAAGAACTTCATTCGACCACCGAAAGAAGTTGAGAAAGTTGAAAGTTGTCGCTGCGTTTTTGGTTTGTTTAGACAATAGTTCAGTTTTAAAAAATGAGATGAGATAAATCTTGTATTTCCATAAAAAACGTTTGAAATCAAAGTTAATACTTCGAATCTTTTTTACAAACTTTCATAAACAACTATAGAAATATAATTGTATATCTCTCTAAATTTGTAGAACTTAGGTAGGGACAGTTAATTATGTAACCGCTGTTCTATAACGAATTCTATAATAAAAACAAAATAATTTGTTTTTGCTTCTGATTTTATTTATTTATTTATTTTTTTGTTGAGTGTATAATATCTTGCGTTTGCGTTTGCAAAAAATGAATTTGAAAGTTTTTTCCTAGAATAAATATCAAAGGTTGTTGAATATAGAAATGATCGGTTTGGTCAATTCGGTTTAACGAGTCGATATGTAGAGGATGTGATGGATAAGAATTTTTACGTCGACCCTAAGGTAACAACGCCTTTAGCTACAGAAACATGAATAAACACAAACATGGATTTATAGAACAAACAATAACAATAATTTGTTAAATGGAACACTGGCACTGTAGAAAAGAAAGAAGATGAGTCTGTGTCAGAACAATTAGTTCGTTGTGGAACGGCAAGTGTAGGTTATAAATCACACATGTGAGCTTTGGGAGTATATTTAGTTTTAGTATGTGAAGCTCGTACTTATTATCGTATTGTATTATCAATCGGCCGAGCGTTAGTTCTCATATCAATTCATCGTCTGGGAGTAGTGAATGTAATTTTACGATGCCGATATGCCGTGCAGATGTGTCGTTCCTGGTCCATTGATGCGATTGCTTCTCCTCTGTCACTATACTGCTGTCCAAATGCTAATTCTACTCGGCTTATATCGGTAGAGATAGGCTCAACTTAAACACAATTTTAGATTTTCGAACTTCCGTTTGATTGGCCAAACGTTGAATCCTTAATTCTGATTTGCTGGTTTTATTATTTTACTGAAATTATACCCACGCCTTGTTTACGTTACGGCATCTAAATGTCTAGTTTAACTAGCCATTTAATTCTGGCTACATTCGTCCGTGTATAGGAAAATATCTTTTAGATTTTTGGACGTGAGACAGATATAGAAAACGCTAAATTCCGGTTGGGATTTTAGTTTGAAAGCGAATCGAAAAATCCATTGCAGAATCAATATGTTTCGGATTATAGGATATACCGGACCACCGAATACAGCACGAGAGTGTTAATTCTTGTTGTTTTACGAAGCAGTATAGGTCTGTGGCCTGTTCATGTTTCCAAAACAGTAAACACTGTCCCAAATTCTTTGTGCTCTCTTTGAATAGAAAACAGCTTAGACGAAAAAGATAAGAAATTGTTAGGTCTGCTGATAGAATTGTTGGTTTACTATAGAATTTGTCTCACCAGAATCTATCTTACATATTTATAAGTCTACTGTCCATTCTTGCTTTAAACGTTGCTGCTACACGTGGTCTGGTGCTCCTGCTATATGTTTCTACATTCCTGATAAAATTCAAAGAAGAATTTGCAATGATATTGGTCTTGACCTGGCACCTCGTCTTCAATCACTCCATTACCACCGCCGTACCGTAGCTTCTCTGTGCCTTTTCTCTGAATACTTTCATGACATTTGTTTTGATGAATTTTTCTCTATGGCAACTAAATTTTATGAAGTTAAGCGCAATACTAGATTGGCGGCTAGGTCTCATTATTTTACAGTTGAAATGACTCGATGTAATCATGTTCTATACTAATAGTTTCTTGAGGAACTCTCTTCCGGCCTCCCAGTCAACATAGATCTTCAAAAATTTAAATATCTTCTGTCTTCTAAATTCATGTTTTTTTTAAATAGTTCTTTCGCCTTAATAATGTTTTCCTTTTCTCATATTCATTCACACTCAGTAACCGCCCCCCTTCCGTCTTAGTGGCTTTATTGCCTTGCTTGGAGAGAAATGATTAAAATTTAAATGCAATGTCAATCGTTAACTTCTGTCTTCTTAATTTATCTTCTTTTATTGTTCTCTTTCCTTAATAATGTTTTTCTTCTTCTCATATTCTTTCACACTCAGTAACCCTCCCCCCCATTGCGTTTTAGTGGCTTTATTGTCTTACTTGGAGAGAAACGATAAAAATCTAAGGTGCAATCTCATTTGTTGTCTTCTGTCTTCTTAATTTCTCTTCTTTTATTCTTCTCTCTCCTTAATAATGTTTTCTTTTTCTTATGTTCTTTCACACTCAGTAACCCTTTGCGTCTTAGTGGCTTTATTGCCCTGCTTGGTGTGAAATGATTAAAAAAAATTCTCATTATTATTCTCATTTTATTATTTTATTTTATTTATTTTTTACTAAAAACCTTGAGATACAGAAAGAACGCAGATATACGTGGGAATTAAACTTACACTGTACAGTGTAAAAGAAACCAAGAGAGAAAGGCTGTTAACTTTTGTTCCTTTGAGCGTACCCTTCGACGAGATTTTTGATTGGTTGGATAGATGACAACTTTTGTCTACGTGTTCCGGAAGCCCTCAAAACTGCATTATTTCGTTTTTATTTGCGTCTTAGATTCTAACTGTTGACTCCAGGGTTGAACGAATTATCTATAAATAAACAGATAAATAAAACCAATCCTTTTTTTCTCTTTTTCCCACGCATACCAGGCAAAGTCTAGTCTGGCACAAGGCAACGAGTATCACTTTCCAGTCGTAATGGCATGCTAGATTGGCTCGTAAATATAAAAATATATTATTGCAATAAATGTAATATAAATATTTTCTGTACCAATTTCGTGCTATAAGAATGAAAGATTTGACCGAAAACGTTGCTGCACACATCTAGGCTTCACATTCCACTCTTGATAGAATTTGTCGTATTTTATATAGAGGCACTGATTTTCCGTTTCAAATTTTCATTAATTCCACTTGAGATTTTGTTTTGAAGATTTTAGGGATTCTCCTCCCATTTTCCGTGTAGATTTCTGTTTTGGGGATTTTAGGGAATCCCCCCCCCCACTCATTTTCAGTATTAATTTCTGCTGTAAAGATTTTAGGGAATCTCCCCCCATTTTCAGTTTAGATTTCTGTTTGGGGGATTTTAGGGAATCCCCTCCCCCATTTTCAGTATAGATTTTGTTTTGGGGATTTTGGGATCCCACCAATTTTCATTATAGATATCTGTTTTGGGGGTTTTAGGTACCCCCAATTTTCAGTATATATTTCTGTTTTGGAGATTTTAGGGACCCCTTATTTTCAGTATAGATTTCTGCTTTTTAGGATTTTAGAGAATCCTCCCACCAAATTTTCCGTATAGAAAATATATACTTTATTATATACTTTGGGGATTTTGGTACTCCAACCACCATTTTCATTACAGATTTCTGTTTTGGGAATTTTAGGGAATCCTCCCATACATTTTCATTATAGATTTCTGTTTTGGTACCAATTCAATACAATTCTGAATAGATTATATATCAATTTCAGTATAGATTTTTGTTTTGAAGATTTTAGGAAATCTCCCCCTATTTTCAGTATAAATTTTGTTGTGGAGATTTGGGACCCCCACTCATTTTCATTATAGATTTCTCTTTTGCGGATTTTAGGGAATCCTCCCATCCATTTTCAGTATAGATTTCTGTTTTGGGGATGTTAAGGAATTACCCCCCCCCCCGCCCCATTTTCAGATTTCTGCTTTTGCTTTATTATAATTCTTCGTGAGAAATTCCAACATCACATAAATGTTATTAAAACACGAAAAGGAAATTAATTAAATTTCTGAAAAAAGTCTAATTTCTAAAATGTGTCTTTCTGTTATGACAAACTTCTCCCCACCCCCGTCACCATGTGTGATAGGAAAAAGAAAAGAGAAAACATAAAGACAATATTTTTGTTTTAGGCCAACTTTACACCAAATTTTTTTTTTATATTAAATCAAGCCAAATTCATCCTTTTTGATGCCCGTCAGACGAGTGAGTTAGGAAAGGCAAACATAGTAACAAATTAAAATGGCAGTTGACAAAAGTGATGGTAAGAAAAAGAAAATGTCCATTTCAAGATTGCGATTTCTATTTCAAGTCGGCCATTCCGTTTTTTTTTGTTTTGTTTTTTTTGTCCGTTTTCCCATTTTGATGGAAAAACAAGCCATTCTACTCATACATTTGCTGGACTCCGAAGCAAAACAGCTCGGTAACGGAAGTGTCAAATGACAAAACGCGTCTCTGAGTCGGTGGCTCCACGCATTTACTTCAGGTCTTCTTCGGGAAAAATAATCATAATCAAGGAATCGAAACCAAGATTCACTTATTTTTCGATCCACTGAGACATTATATAAAAAAGCAGGAGCTGAGTGACACACCCTTGTGGAGGATGAATTATTTCCTGCTATACAACCCCTTTCCTCACAGACGAAACGTCGCAAAGCTCTCGTTACCTTATTGCTATTTCCATGGAAAATGTTCTGATATATACCCCGGGTTTAACAGCAAAAGCTCTGAACCGTTGTATCTTAGAAATGATTAAAGATATCTTACTGGAATTGTCTGATTTTTTATAACACTATTAGAATTTACTTTGAGCAATAAGAATGTATAATTACTCTCCAAGCTTAACAGAAACATAGTGATGAAATCGATCATAAACGAAAATGACATGTTCAACATTAATTAATCATAGCTAAGGATTGGAAGCTCATGGAGAATTGATATAAAGTTCAAATATATATATATATATATATATATATATATGTTATTCCGGGATAATTTTCCAAATTATTCAAGATGATCTTCGCCCTCTCTAACCTTCTAACCTTCTGTCCTTGAGTAACACGATGCCTCACCCGTTTCGCGTACGATTTCATTTTCAAGTCTTTTTTCACTGCTCTTTGGACTATCATAGCTGAAAATCCTCTCTCATGTGCCAAATATCTTATGAAATGAGTTGGATCTTTTCTAATTGATCTCTTTAGCTCTAAGTTAAAACGATGATCACTCTTGCTGTTGTGACCTCCTAATCCAGTTTTCCTCTCTACTACTCCACCTTTTTAAAATGTATTCACCGTTCTTTTCATGGTTCTTGTATGGACTTTGAAGATGGAAGACAGAGTATGAATGTTGGTACCATACTGAAGGCCTGAATGAACTTTTTCCTCTTACCATTGCTCAGTTTTGAAGACAGTGGGTCTGACACAAAACGATTTTAACCTGTTCTTTTTTTAGCTGAATAACTCAAAGGGTTTTTCAATGATTCTTCCAACAAATGGTGTCAAGATGGCTAAACGTCTTATCTGAAAACCTGGAAAAAGAAACTCAATTAGTTTAGTGCTTTTTAGATATTAAATATAGACAATTATGCTGTTACAGATTTGGACATATAGCCCAAATCTGGGATTCATGCATAATGCAACCATCAGGTACTGATTGAAAATTCTATCAGTCAGCATCTGAAGATTGCGTTGTGCATGAAACTCAGGGTTGTACTATCGGTGAAGAAAAATGTATATTTATTATTAATATATAAATCATAACTCTGTTCTTTTATATGGAATATTATTTGATTATCACCAGCATTAAATGTGCGACATTACAAAGGCTGATCTCCCTAAAGTCTGGACACCCTCGACAAAAATGGATATTTTCAAGAAATGAAATTTTCAACATTTTATTGAACTGGAATATCAACAAATAACATCTTCAATATGATTTCCATCATCTGTGCTGCAAAAGTTGATGCGCTTTGCAGGATTAACGTGACTCAATGCAATAATCCCACACTGTCGCCAATTTTAGCCCATTCACTCTTTATACATTCAATCAAGTGTGTTGCATCTGTTATTTTCATTGAGTACACCTTCTCCTTTAACATAGCCCAGAAAAAGAACTCAATTATGTCTTCATTTGACAAAACTATGTTTAATCTGTAGTAAACGTAAAAAATATAGTTGATGAGATTTCCTGTGTCCAAACTTTTTTACGGATATCATATATATATATATATATATATATATATATATATATATATATATATATATATATATATATATATATATATAATATATGATTGGTGTATATGGAATGGATTCCAATAACCAACAATTACTATTCTTAAAAAGTGTGCTCAATACAAAGTAGAGCAGATATAATTATTTATTTAAGAAAAGTTTATAATATAAATATATAAATATATATATATATATATATATATATATATATATATATATATGTTATAAATTTTTTTTAAATAAATAATTATATATATATGTGTGTGTGTGTGTCCATAAAATTTTATTGTTATATGTATTTATCTGTTAACGTCAAATGGACTTAGCATAATCAAATTAATAAAGTAAAATGTCTCAGTGGTTTTCCACAGAATTTATACAAAAAATTAAATAGAAATGTTAATGTGATTAATGGCGAAATCACTTCGCTAACAGAAATTAATGAGAAATTAAGTTCTGTTAGCGAAGTGATTTCGCCA
>CAHIKZ030001699.1:197500-245000 GCA_903632075.3 Acanthosepion pharaonis
GTCTTTCAGGAGATAAAACATTGCAAATATGATTACATGTGCGCGAATGGAATGGCAAATTACTAGCAGGAGACTAATTAACACTGACAGGGAGATAGATAAGCGTACTCATTATATATTTAGACGGTAAACTATCCTAGGAAGAGAGCTGAATTTCTGGTAATCTGCCTTTGACAAGGAGATTCATTTAGAAATTGTCGCTGCATTGGTCACACGACACACGCATATACAGATTGATAAACCTTTCTCTTTACATCCGACACATTATCCGCGTCAGCATTATTTGTTTTGAAAATAAAATCTCTCTTAAATGACACAGTGAATAAATGAAACATTTTCTCCTTTATTTCGAACGAATTCGGCCACCATTAACTTGTGGCATAATGTTTTCACATTAGAGATACTATCAGTGTGGGTAGGTGGTAGGGGAATTATCTTATCGGAAACTTTTGGAATAAAACGAACTGGCTCAGGGGTTTAAAATAAATAATATATTTTTATTTTTTATATTAGAGTAATGAGTGAGTCCTTTGTCATTCGGCATAGCAAAAATTTCGTTCATCAGATGGATATTGATAGCAAGCTGGATAAATATACGTTTCGGTAGTTTTTAAGTCAGACCAAGATAGAGATAGTAGTAATGTGAGAAATTAGGTCAGTGTCAATCTACTGTGTTCTTTTCGGCTCTGAAACATGGCGGAAATGTCAGTAGCCGATGACTTGTTAACTGTTTCTTCACATGTCACGTATGGCTGGTTTCTACGCGGTAGCGTTCTTTTGTTCCGTGTGAGCTGCCGGGTCGGGTGTCTGTCGAACTCTCTGCTTGCAGAGAGGAACCCGGACGAAGCTCCGCCGAAGGGTGGGGTTTCGTTCGGGGAGGTTGACGGAACTAGCTCGCTTGGACGGGTTTAGATGGGTTTTATTTTTGGCTGGGCCTACGGGCTCAGACATACCCACATTAAAAAGGCCTTGTGCCACATTCGATCCCCGTGGGTGGATTGATAAACACCATCTTCGCGTCCCATCTGCCCTTTTAGGCTAGAGGTGTCAGGTTTTATCCTTTTGAATAGGCACGAGAACTTGGCGCGAATATGGTTTTGGCTAACTCAAAAGTCTCTTTGCGTCAATTTTTTTGATTGGCCAAAATTATTTTATTTTCCGGCGTTCGTTTCTTTTTTATTTTTTTTATGACGGAAGTTATGCGTAGAGCCTTCCTGATTTTTGGTAGTTTTCAGTCAAAAATAAGTCAACTCTGCTCCTGCAAACTTCCGGTGTTTTTAGTCCGGTTTAGTATTTTCTTCTTGCCTTCTCGTAGGTTAAGAGAATTATAGAAAGAGAAGTTTAGAAAGAGAGAGAGAGAGAGAGTGTGTGTGTTATAACACACACTCTCTCTCTCTCTCTTTCTCTTAATTCTCTTAACCCTTAAATGAGTAGTTTTCACAGTGGAGGCTTGTATTTCTTTAAGTCGGTCCTAAATTAGGTTCGACGTACAAAACGTTAGGAACTTGAAATATAGTTAATGACGCAGCAATCTAGTTGTGGGGCTCATACTTGATTGTCCGACATCAACTGACTCACACAGCTCACTCAGCTTCACTGGCGACTGCTACTACTACTACTACTTATCTGTGGGAGAGTCTATTTATAAAAGAAATAGGTATGATCTAGTATAACAGAGAGAAAGAGAAAGCGAGAGTGAGAAAGAGAGAGAGAGAGAAAAAGGTCTGGCGGACGAATTATGCAGAATTAGTCCGATTTTTTTGTTGTCGATAATTCCAAAACGGTAGGTTTTATCATAATTTAATTGTTAATCCGAGTTCAGCATGTTCATTTACACGGAAATATGATGATTTTGGAAAAAAATTAATAGATATTTAGCACGGGGCTTAAAAAGCAAATTTACCAAAATCTTTACCAAATTCTTTTTATTTCTTGTTTTTTTTTTTTCGTAAGGACTCACTACAAGCTTGTTTCGTCCATTGTTCTCCTGTCTCCTATAATCTCCCCCAGTTTGACATCCTGCTGGAGACACAGGTCCTGTAGGCCAATGTAGTTGTTGAGGTAGTTTATCAAAAATTCAGCTCTTTTCTCACGTCTAATCTATTTCCAGGAACGAAGGATGTGCGGTTGTTGTAATGGTTTCTGTCAGTTATGTGCCATGTGTGATACACGCTTAGGCGATCATGTATCTTTCGATACATGACTGACGAGGCAGATTTTTTCCCGC
The DNA here is from genome assembly GCA_903632075.3 of Acanthosepion pharaonis. Lineage (NCBI taxonomy): Eukaryota > Metazoa > Mollusca > Cephalopoda > Sepiida > Sepiidae > Acanthosepion > Acanthosepion pharaonis. The sequence goes on from CAHIKZ030001699.1 coordinate 199,728, forward strand.
AGTAGGTTGCCATTTCTTTCAAGGCTATAGAACCCGGCCTATCCTGCTATTTACCTATAGCTGGGGGAGGGGGAGAAAAGAAGAGGATTCATACCTTTTCCAAGGGTATTAGCACATAGGTGAATGTAATGGATTCGATTGGAATTCGAACTCGGCTCTCCGATTCCTCAATCCGAGCCGCTATCCATTACTCTACCGTGTCTCCGTTACCCCCAGTAATGGTTTAAATAGTTGAAAAATTTATGTTATTTTCTAAAAAAATATTAATGCAATATTAACTCATTAAAAATATGTTGCGTTGATAAACCGTAAAAAATAAATCAATCAATTCCAGTAATGAAAATTTTGCTGAAAAAAACGATTCATTAAAGCTGAAATAATTTTGAGAAAGTTTTAAAATGCTAGATTCATCCTCAACAGCTTGTAAGATCTGTCGACTTTTTAAGTGCAAATTATGTGTAGCAGTGCAGGAATCTTTTTTTTTTTTTGTCCTACTGCCAGAAAAAGGAAACCCATTATTTTTTTCTTTTCTCCCAGTGCTCACGTGACAATCGCTACGAAAATGGTCACTTGATGTGATTATTTACTGACCTTGACCTTTGTAGTCCTTTGTAATTTTTGTTTGACGAAGAAGAGAAAGAAGACATTTAGAACCAAAGGGACGTCATGCATAAAAAAAAAAGAAAAAAAAAACTTGTTTGTTTTAACATTTTAGAGATGAATAAAAAGAAGAGGGTCACGTGGTTCAAGTTTCACGAAGCAAAACAAATACGTCGCCTGAAAATGAAGACAAATGCAGAAAATGCAGCAGTTTCAACTGATGCTGAGAAAATAGAGAAAATCGACCGCGGAAAGAAAGCTAAACACATTGTCCTGCACCCAAGAAGAAAAATGATTAGAATTTAAACTCACCCAGCCTAAAATTTGGCTGATCGATGCGAAATCTGAATTATTAAGTAATCGAAAGTAGTTATCATCAGTGGCCACTGCATCATTGGGATTTCAAACGTTTTCTGAAAACTTAAGGAGGACTTGTTTCGACCCTTCAGTTAGAAAGAAATATACAAACACAGTCAACTAGAACAAGAAAATTAAATCCATTATCCACTCTGAAAAGTTTAGTACATACCTATAAAGATGTCGTCAACCAACTCAATTAGCAAGATTTAAAAACACACAGAGGCCTTCCAAAATTCATCTGAACATATTTGAAGAAAATCAAACCCCCATCCACACGTAAAAAGGACTAAAATATCAGATACCTAAATCATTTGGAAGATTTTTACAATTTATGTTCAGAAAAGAAAACACTTATATCCTGAAATCAAAGTCGTCTTTAATGAAACTTGTATAAAAAATTCAATTATATATATATATATATATATATATATATATATATAATTGTGAATTTCCAAATATATATATATATATATATATATATATATATATAGAAGACTCACATTACATATATATACTATTTATAGTGCCAGTAATACCCCCATCCACACGTAAAAAAGGACTAAAATAATCAGATCAGATACTTAAAACATTTGGACGATTTTACACAATTTATGTTCAGAAAAAGAAAACACTTATATGAAGAGAAGAAAATTAAATAAAAAGTTTAACAACTGTCGTCTTTAATGAAGCTAGAAAAGTATTGATATCCAATTATATATATATATATATATATATATATATATATATAATGTGAATTTGGGCATCAATTCTTTTTTATATATATATATATATATATATATATATATATATATATATATATATATATATATATATTTTCCAGGAATTACCTATATATGTAATATCTGTGTACTACAATGTTAAATACCTTTGTATCTGTGATGTTAAATTGTTCTTTAAACCAACTTCGACTTGATTTTTTTTTTTTACTATTGTGCCACAACACAACAGATTGGCGACGTCGGAATCGAAACGATATCACTGCAGACAATCACCTAAAGTGATTGAAATACAAGGATTCGCAAGATTTTTACGGCAAAACACCTTCGTCATTTCGAACAGATATGTGGATACGCAAGGATTAATAGCAAATTAATTACTACAATAGTAATTTGGCGACGTAAAAAAAAAAAAAAATTATTAGAAACAACCAAAAATTTGCTACCAAAAGTCTACAGCGTGAGAACGCGAATAATATTGTCAATTATAGTTGAAAATACTGACACCAAGGGTTTCGAAAAAAAGAGGTTCACTGTTTTTTTTGTTTCTTTACAAGAAACCAGAGTTTTTTGTCACGGTAAGATTTTTTTTTTCTCCTCTTCAAAGTTAAATGATTTGTCGAGTGAAAAATATATATTCGCGTAAGTCATTTGTGCTTAACAAAGACTGTTAAAAATTCGAGTCATATTTGTGCAAAACCACAAAGAGGTTGGAAAAAATTTTTGTGACTTTCCCATTAGTCGACACTCCTTAAAGCGACGGATTTTTTTTGTTTTTTACGAGAAATACATATTTCTTGTTTGTGTATTAGTTGAGCAAACTAATTTTAGTAAGCAAGCCTTGGGAAAACTGATTTGTTTAATACAAGTGTAAACTGTATGGTGCGTAAATTGAATTCGTACCATGGACGCAGAATTAAGAGAGTCTCTTCTTCAATTGTTCAAATTTCAAACGGAACAAAGTCTCGCGTTGCAAAAGCAACAACTTCAACGACAACTTGAAAGTGAGGAGAAATTTAAAAAGAGTTGTTGGAACAACAGAAACGCGTCGAACAAATCTTTATGAAAACACAGGAGGAACAGAGGAAACTTCTGGAGGCAACACAGTTAACGAATGCAAGCGAGAATCATAACGCATTCTCCCAGACGGCTGTGTGGAACGCTATTGAAAGTTTCAATTATAATCCAGAAGACGATGTCACGTTTGCTCATTTCTATAGAAGATATGAGGATATTTTTGTATCGGATTGCGGTACATGGACAGACGCTAAAAAAGTTAGGTTTCTGCTAAGAAAATTGGGAACTGCCGAGCATACAAAGTTCGTGAATTTTATCCTTCCAAAAAAGACCAGTGAGTTGAACTTTCAAGAGACAGTTACTCTACTAACAGAACTGTTTTCTACAAAAACTTCTTTTTCACAGGAGATATAAGTGTATGAATGTCACTAGAAGAGAGGAAGATGATTACACTACTTATGCAAGTATTGTAAACAAGCATTGCGACGATTTTAAACTGGAGGAATTATCATCAGATAATTTTAAATGTTTAATATTTGTGCAAGGGCTGGTTTTAGGTAAAGACGCTGAGATCAGGCGTCGTGTTTTAAATAAACTCGAAAATGAGCCGAATTTAAAACTACAAAGCTTAGCGGAAGACTGTGAACGGTTTGTTGCGTTGAAACAGGACAGTCGTGACATAGAGGAAAGCGGAGTGTCGCACATTAAAAAGGTCCATCAGAAGAAAAATTTAACTTCAAAAAATAACCAGAGGAAAAAACAGGGAAAAGATCCACCTGGACCGTGTTGGAGGTGTGGAGATAAACATTGGTACAATGAGTGTCCCTACAAATTCAAACAATGTGACAACTGCTACCAGAAGGGGCATAAGGCATCACATTGTGTAGGAAAAAAATCTGGTAGAAAGAAGACATCCATTAAACTAACGAAAATTGAACCTGAGGAACGAAATATCCGGAAATTTGTACAGGTCAAAATTTAAAAAAAAAAAGTAAGACTACAGCTTGATAGTGGGTCTGATATTTCCATCATTAATATACAGACATGGAAGAAGCTTGGGAGACCCACTATGATTAAATCACATAAAACGGCGAGAAGCGTCAGTGGTGAAAAAATCACCTTCGAAGGAGAATTATTGACGAATATTTCTTTTCAGAATAAGACCGAAAAAGCGAAAATTTTTGTCATGCGAAAATCAAATAACCTCTTTGGAACTGATCTGTTCGAAAAATTTAGACTATGGGATCTGCCTTTAAGCTCTTTTTGTCAAAAAGTTGAGGATGCGAATATGGAGGCAGAAAAACTTAAGAGGGAGTTAAAAGAGAATTTTCCAGACGTATTTACAGGCGGTCTTGGAAGGTGTACAAAAGCGGTAGCAAAATTTGAAGTCAAAGAAAATGAACAGCCAGTGTTCAAAAAGAAAAGAAAGGTTCCATACGCCGCTATAGAACAAATAGACGGTGAATTAGAAAGACTCGAAAACATGGGTGTCCTCGAAAAAATTGATCACAGTGAGTGGGCTACGCCAACAGTTTACATAAAAAGAAGAGCAAGGAGATTAGGGTTTGTGCCGATTTCTCAACAGGTTTAAACAATGCATTAAAGGATCACCATTATCCCCTTCCGAGCCCTGAAGAAATATTCGCGAAACTGAGTGGAGGGAAATATTTTTCTAAAATCGACCTCAGTGACGCGTATTTACAAAAATCCCAGTCGATCAGGAGTGTTCAAAGCTGCTATGCATCAATACCCATAAGGGATTATACAAGTTTAACAGACTTCCTTTTGGGGGTCAAAGTCGCCCCTGCGATTTTTCAGCAAACAATGGACATGATGTTAAGAGGGCTGGACTTCGCAGTAGGGTACCTGGACGATGTGTTAATGAACAGCGCTAGCAAAGAACAACACAAAGCTCATGTAAACCAAGTATTCAAAAGGATCCAGGATTATGGATTTAAACTGAAACAGGAAAAATGTACCTTTTTCATGAAAAAATAAAATACTTGGGGCAAATTATCGATGAACATGGAAGAAGGCCGGATCCAGATAGATCGAGTGCAATAAGGGACATGCCTGCTCCAGAAAATATTGCGTCTCTACAAAGTTTCTTAGGGTTGGCGAATTATTACAATGTATTCGTGCCAAATATGCATAAACTAAGATCACCCTTAAATGAATTGTTAAGGAAGGACCAAAAATGGGTCTGGACGCAAGAGTGCGAAGAAGCATTTCAGGAAATTAAAGATATATTAACGTCTGACTTGTTTCTGGCACATTATAATCCCAAGCGTGATATTATAGTTGCAAGCGATGCCAGTGCCTATGGCATAGGAGCATGCATACTACACAAAATGGATGATGGAAAAATAAAACCCATAGCCCATGCATCCCGTTCACTTTTACCAGCCGAAAAGAACTACTCGCAAATTGAGAAAGAGGCGCTAAGCATTATATTCGCAGTAAAGAAATTTCATCGTTTCTTGCACGGTAGACAATTTCTGTTACAAACAGATCACAAACCTTTACTAACGATTTTTGGATCGAAAAAGGGACTACCACAACATACGGCGAATAGACTCCAAAGATGGGGTACCATTCTTCTGAATTATAATTTTCAAATGGAGTATGTACCATCTAAAAAACTTGGTCATGCAGATGGCTTATCAAGGTTAATACCTAAGCACACGGAACCATTGGAGGATATGGTAATAGCAGCCATTCAAGCGGAAGTTGAAGTAAAAAAAATACTTTATGTGACACGATAAGAGAACTTCCAGTAACGCTTGATGAGATTAAGAGTAAGGCAGAGGTGGACGAATTTATTATAAGCACGAAAGAAAAAAAAATCAACAGTAACCAACTGGATGAGGAAATTTATTCAATTTGTGATAACGTCCTGTTATATAGCGACAGGGTCGTAATTCCTACGACATTACAGAAAAGAATGCTCAAGGAATTCCATGTAGGACATCCAGGCATATCAAGAATGAAAAGCCTTATGCGCTCTTTCGTTTTCTGGCCAAACATGGATAAGGATATAGAAGAAAAAGTCAGGGAGTGTAGAGGATGCGCATTAGCTATGAAAGCTCCTCCGACTCAATTCGGATCGTGGGCAAAACCGGACCGACCTTGGTCGAGAATTCACTTGGATTTTGCTGGACCGTTAGATGGTTTCTACTATCTCATTGTTATAGACAGTCTATCTAAGTGGCCGGAAGTACTGAAATGCAAGAACCCCACATCCGAGGCAGCTATTAACTTCCTGTATGAACTATTCGCTAGGTTTGGAGTTGTAGACTGCATTGTCACAGACAATGGAACGCAATTCACGTCTACCGAATTTAAACATCTCTGCGAGGATTATCTAATCGAGCATATAACCATTCCACCATACCATCCAAGAAGCAATGGGCAAGCGGAGAGATTCGTGGATACGTTCAAGAGAGCCCTGAGAAAGGCTAGTGGATCACCGACGGATAAGTCAATCCAACAGTTCTTACAAGTTTACAGGGTCACTCCGAATGCAAACATCGAAACGTCGAAGACACCTGCTGAGGTCATGTTCGGACGCAAGGTTAGATCAATTTTCCACAAGTTGTTACCAAACCAGGATAGGCCAAACCTCAAAAAACCAATAACAAAAAAACGGTATAAAGTTGGCGAAAGAGTTTTCTACAAGATGCATAGAAATAATAGGACCTTTTGGGAGTCCGGCACTATTGAGAAACAAATAGGCAACATGGTCTATATGATTAAGGGACCAGATTTCGTGCACAAACGTCAGACTAACCAAATCCGGAAAAGATACTCAAACAGTGAGGTGACCAGATCACCTGAGGAGGACATCATGGACACAGTGTTTGATACTTTTCAGGTGCCCATACCAGAGACAGCTCCTGAGAATAGGAGGTCAGAAAGAAAACGGAAATCAACAGAGTTGATTAGGGTGAACCCAAAACAAAAACGTTATTAATTCCCAGACGGGATATTTTCAAGGGGGGGGTATGTTGCACCGGCCTCTAACACAAGGGAATTACACTGGTTCTCACTATATATAGTGCCAGTAATACCTACCCGGTGTAAGCAGCGACAGTACTACAACTGCCTAGCTGAGTAGTACCCATTTCCTACCTTTGTATCTGTGATGTTAAATACACTTGTTCTTTAAACCAACTTCGACTTGATTTTCTTATTTTTACAGCGTGTTCGATACACAATCCAAAAAATCGAACGTGCAGAGCTTTTAATTATTGAATATTAAAAAGATCAACCACTTACACTACCATAGTTTCAACCACTGAGGTATTGTCAGGCAGTAGAGTCTATAACTGAATTAGCTTCTACCACCTGATCAGAACTCAGTGGTTGAAACCATGGTAGTGGAAATGGTGAATTTTCCTATTTTTTTAATATATATATATTGGCTCGTGAAATATCAATTTCAGTTGAGCTCTCTGGGGACGAGGTGTGGGTTGGTAAACAGTGACTATTATAGCTATGTAGCGAGACTCTTCGCAGATGCGAATTGAGTCACTGGGCGTGTTTCTAAAAATAAATACGCTAAAAATCCACTTTCATCCCTACCGTGCGCCGACGGCTTAATGGTTAGACTCTCTGACACCAATTCAGTCGGGTTTTGATCCTAGCTAGAGGCAACCGGATGTCTAGCCACACTGATGAGCTGCGAAACAGTCTGTCTGTGGATGACGTTATATATATATATATATATATACTAGTGTGTAAAAGCTTGGGAAAACTGCATAAGATGATTGTACTTCTTTATTATATTAAGATTTTTTAGCAGCCTGCTTTTACGGGTTATGTCTGCGGACCTTGAATATTTGAAAGTAGTTTTTATTATTTTATTTGTCGTGTAAGAGAAGAAACACCGGTTTAATCAGATTGCATTTGAAAAACGAGCATGCAAAACAATTTTTGCCAATGAAAGATAGGAATCTGGAAACTTTTAAGTACGAGTTGTTCCATGAGTATAATATGGCTGGGGAAGCCATTGTAGTTGAATATTATTTTGCATTTTTACATAAAAATCGTGGCTAAACTTTCTACTGGAACAACGATGAAGGATGTGACATTGAAGTGTAAGATGACTCAAAGGAGAATTTCCAGAACCAGTGTTCAGATTACTCAAAAGACATTTGCTACTACTGGAAGAGTTTTAAGTGCAAATAAAACCGGAATATCACAAATGTCAGACAAGAGATATGTATGAAATATTCTGAGAGTCTGGGTAGGAAATCTAAAATTAACAGCTAGACAAGAGGGAATTAAATGCAATCTTAACAGTGAGGTTTTAGTTGATACACTATGTAGATTATTACGAAAAAAAAAAAAAAACATGAACGTGTGTATAGTAGCAAAAAACACCCTTAACCGAAAAAACATCGTAGAGATTGAAGTGGTCAAAAGAACATTTAACATGGGATGGTGAAAATTTGTAAAAAGTAAATTTTAGTGATAAATAAAAAATAACCTTACATTATAATGCTAAAGAATATGTAAGAAGACCATCTGGAGAAAGAAACAATCCAAGATGCACCACAAAGATGGTAAAATCTGGTGGTGCTGGACACTTAATTGTGTCGGGTTATATCAAAAGTGATAGGAGAAGAAAATTGGTAAAAGATGACGTAAACCTAAACAATAAAAAAACAAATTTAGTTTACTATGGTCAGAATACGAAGATGGAGAGATATTCCAGCATGACAGTGACACACATACAATAAAAAAATATTTCATGTGGTTGAAGATGGTTTACATTTAGAAGACTGACCAACAAAAGTCAACAAAATTGAACTATTTTCGTAGGAATTTACGAATCAAGAGTTCCTACGAAACCATGATTTTGGATTAACACAAATGAAGAATGGGAATAAATTCCTCATGAGAAAACTCGAAACTTTTACCATTCAATAACAACCCGAATTGAGACAATTTCTCGTAGAGTTCATGAGATTTTATTTGTTCATAGAGCACATGAGATTTTATTTGTTCGTAGTGTACATAAGATTTTATTTGTTCGTAGAGTACGTGAGATTTTATTTGTTCGTAGAGTACATGAGATTTTATTTGTTCGTAGACCACATGAGATTTTATTTGTTCGTAGAGTACATGAGATTTTATTTGTTGGTAGTGTATATGGGATTTTATTTGTTATAGAGTACATGGTATTTTATTTGTTCATAGAGTATATGAGATTTTATTTGTTCGTAAAGTACATGGGATTTTATTTGTTCGTAGAGTACATGGGATTTTATATGTTCATACAGTACATGAGATTTTATTTGTTCGTAGAGTGCATGAGATTTTATTTATTCGTAGAGTACATGGGATTTTATTTTTCATAGAGTACATGAGATTTTATTTGTTCATAGAGCACATGGGATTTTATTTGTTCGTAGAGTACATGGGATTTTATTTGTTCGTAGAGTACATGGGATTTTATTTGTTCATAGCGTACATGAGATTTTACTTGTTCGTAGTGTACATGAGATTTTATTTGTTCGTAGAGCACATGGGATTTTATTTGTTCATAGAGTACATGAGATTTTATTTGTTCGTAGAGTACATGGGATTTTATTTGTTCGTAGAGTACATGGGATTTTATTTGTTCATAGAGCACATGAGATTTTATTTGTTTGTAGTGTACATGAGATTTTATTTGTTCGTAGAGAACATGGGATTTTATTTGTTCATAGAGTACATGAGATTTTATTTTTTCTTAGTGTACATGGGATTTTATTTGTTCGTAGAGTACATAAGATTTTATTTGTTCATAGAGTACATGAGATTTTATTTGTTCGTAGAGTAGCTCAGATTTTTTGAGTGTTTTGTGTCATTTACTTTGGTCTACATACACACACACACATATATATATATATATATATATATATATATATATATATATATATACGTTACAAATTGAACTCAGCAGAACTGATTATTAAAGGATGAAAAATTTTCGCGGATTTTCAGGTCATTATGATTTTTTTTTATGTAAATCTGTGAAATTGTTTTGCTAATGCCAAGTCTCGAAGAAAAAAAAACATTATAAAATTCACTAAGTTTTCTATCCATGATTTTGATAGTGTTATATTATTCAACTGTTTAACAAAAAAAATCTCAAGTTGATGTTACACATTACAAGAAATCATTGTTGATTTATTTAAGGCAGAATGATCTATTATGACATGTCTCTAATTTGCATTTAGATACATTATATTTATTTTCAATTTTTCTAATTGAAAAATTCACCTATATTGCATATGATATATTATTGTACGGAAATAGGTTACAGTAAATTTTGCTTTTTATATGAAAATGAAAATTGAGATGTAGAGTTCGGGTGGGGCGTATCATATATTTGAGGGTAGGACACAAAACTCTTGTACCCGCCACGATTCGATTTGTATATGTTTTTGATAGTTTATCTGGTATAGTATTTTTGAAACATCGATAAATTTTTATCGGAGTTCTTGTGTTATTTCGCGATATGCGATTTAATGACGTTTTTAGTTAAATGGAACGTTAATTGACAAGATAATCTAGTAATTGTGTAAGGTATGAACTGATTGAACAATCATTTTCATTAGTGAAACATTTTCAAAGTTGACAAACAAACTCTTTGATAACATTGGCTTGTTAAGTGGGCATTTTGTATCGTTAGTGATGTTCGTGTTTGAAGAGTTCAGTCAATTGCCGTAATTGGTTACACAATTACTACATTATCTTGTCAATTAACGTGCCATTTACTAATAACGTCATTAAATCGCTTCTCGAATCTATGTTGCACCTCATTCCAACTCTACTACATCTCAATTTTCATAAAGTAGTATCCATATAAAATACAAATTTCATTCTAACCTAATTATGTATAATAATGGATCATATGCAATATAGTTGAACAATTCAACTAGAAAAATTGAAAATAAATACAATGTATCTAAATATAAATTAGAGACATGTCATAATAGATCTTTCTATGTTAGATAAATCAATAATGTTTTGCGGTAATGTATAACATCAACTTGAGATTTTTTTGTTAAAATGTTGAATAATTTAACACTTTCAACATCATGGATAGAAAAATTAATGAATGTTATAATTTTTTTTTTGAGACTTGGCAATAGCAAAACAAATTCACTGATTTGGACAAATAAGACCCCATAATGACATCAAAATCCGCGAAAATCTTTCATCCTTTTTGATGAGGATATCATAGACCGAGCATGTAAGCAACGATGAGGTCTTGGAGAGGATGCAAACAAGGAGGAAGCTTATGCTTAACATAAGGAAGAGGCAGATGAAATTTCTGGGATACGTGACGAGAAAGGAAGGCCTGGAGAATCTGATACTCACGGGACGAATAGAGGGGAAAAGAGACAAGAGAAAGCAGCGCATGACATACGTGGTGGGGTCGGGCAGATGGATAGCGGAGCGTGGTCTGGGAGAGTTGGCAGAAACACAAAACCTGTTAAGAGTCACAAGAGATAGGAGGAAATGGAGGGCCATGATCGCCTACGTCCTGAAAGGACACGGCACATAAAAAGAAAAGATGTGCTGAGTTTAATTTGTAACGGACATAAATGTATGGAGACAAAAGTAAATGTCACAAAACACTCAAAAAATATCATGCATTCTCTGAACAAATAAAATCTCAGGTACCCTACGAACAAATAAAATCTCAGGTACTCTACGAACAAATAAAATCTCAGGTACCCTACGAACAAATAAAATCTCAGGTACTCTACAAACAAATAAAATCTCAGGTACCCTACGAACAAATACATTAAATATTTTTCATAACAAAAAAGAAAAATGTAACAAGTCACCACTGATGCGTGAAGACGCTATAATCGAAAATAAAACTTTCTCTCTCTCTTTCTCTTTCTCTTACTCTCTCTCTCTCTTTCTCTCTCTCTCTCTCTCTCTTTCTCTCTTTCTCTCTCTCTCTCTCTAACGCATACAAAGATACCCGCTCCCTTGATGTGTATAGATCAATTTGGACACACCCTATAGATCTTTGATAATTGCGTATGAAAACCGAAAGAACTGACAAGAGGTTTGACAATTTGTTATTGTCTAAACGGAAGTAAATTAAATTCAAAAGTTCAACAAAAAAATTTTGTTGGACTTAAACATGCATAAGAAATTGCTACCCAAAATCCACCCAATGTATATATATATATATATATATATATATATATATATATATATATATATATATATATATATATATTTGGGCAGCTAACTTTCTTTCAAACATCTTTCATTAAATATAGCAGACAATGAAGATTTAATTAATTATTTATTTAATTTTTCCAGCATCTTTAATTTTTTCCATTTTGTAAGAGTAAGCTAGTGCAGAAATTTTCCATAATTCTCATCGTCCCAAGCGCTGTCTTTAGCCATTTTCCCAGAGTGTTTTGTATTTGTTGTTACTTTTCTTCATGTTTTGACTGTTTATTTTATTTTTGTGTTGTTTTGAAAGGAGCGCTGATTCCGAGCCTTCACATGTTGAGCGCAGCTGGAATTTGCCTAAGCATCTTTTTATTTAAAAAAGAAACACACTTTTAACACACCATTTCCACTGTTAAATAAGGTGAGATTGATAGTATGAGAGAAATGTTTAATATACAAGGTCTTTCTTATAATGAGATGCTTACAGGAATGTAATTTATATAGAATTTTATTTTTTTCGACTAGAATACTAGAATTTTTTTTAAAGGATTCTTGTAAATTGTGGGTCACCACTGATGCGCGAAGACACTATAATCGAAAATAAAACTTTCTCTCTCTCTGTCTCTCTCTTTCGCTCTCTCTCTCTCTCTCTTTCGCTCTTTCTCTCTCTTTCGCTCTCTCTCTCTTCCCACGTATGTCATGACACTTTTTATGACACTTTGATCTGACATATATATATATATATATATATATATATATATATATATACCAACTGATTCCCATACTTCATACTTCTCCAATTCACTCTCGCGTGGTCATTATCGTTGCTTGGAAATCATCCATGTAAACAATCACAGACTACCATCACTGTCTTGTCCGTATATTGCTTAATATGTTGTAATTGACATCTTTGATAATGGCTTATGTAAGCCGAAAGCTTAGATTGTATTAAAAGAATATGGATCAATATTGTGAATTTCTTTCTTCGTTCAATGATAATGTTATTAAAGTTATCAGACGTTATGAAAAGAATTTACATAAAATAAATAGACAACACTTGTCTATATTATTTAATGAAACGTGTATATATATATATATATATATATATATATATATATATATATAGCGATATGATTTGTGGTACAAAATTCTATTATTGTCATGAAAAGACAAAATTTATTTTTATTATCACTCATGATGATAATAAATAAAAGATAAAACTGAAAAACGGACGAGTTAACCGGTTTCGAAACCCGCTCCACAGAGCTAAATTGAGATTAATAATTTATAATAAAATTATCACTAAAAAGACTTGGACAATATGTTTTGGGAAAAAATACTGCTTAGACGGAAATTAGTTGGTGGCCCAGTACGAAGTCCTTCTGTTTACACAGAGAGGGCTTCAACGATAATATATAAATGGCCTCCAACATTTTCAAGTAGTAATTCCAGTGGGACTTGCTAAAAATAGTAAATGAGTTCTCACTGAAATTAGTGGCGCAATTATGGCTATTTATTAGGTGTTCTGCGATGGAAAACCCATACGTATTAGTCAGAATGTCTGAAGGAGTTTATTTAAGATTGCGGATTTTCATTGGAACGTGTTGCTTTATTCTGATAAGTCGTTTGAATTTGATTCCTTTGAGTCGTTCTCCCTCTGTGGTGAGAATCACAACTACATTTAAAGGAATAAATTAAAGAACTATTATGATGTGGAGGGAGAACGTCCTTCCGTATGGATGGAAGGACAGGCTTGGCAGAAAAGACCACACGAGTGTTAGCAGGAAAGTAACAATGTCGAACCGCTACGGAAACCTGCTTAGCATATCTATCACTGATATTACCCAGCCAAGGAAGGTGCAGGTACACATGACATCTTTTTACTATTACAGGTTTAACATTATTGAATTCAACAATTTTATTTTTAATTATTGATTGAACAATGCACAATGAATAGGCATTGTTGCAGAGAGTAGTGGTAATAAAACTGAGTTCATCATCCAACTTAATCTTAGAACAGATCATTAAAGCCCTATGGGTAAAGGTTTTATTTAAATTAATTTTACGTTTTACGGGACAAAAAGAATCCCAACGGGTATATAAACCAGTAAATGCCCGTTTGTGATAGAATGTAAGAAAACCCAACGAAGATCTGCTAACCAAAAACATCAAGAAAGGGAAGAGAAGAATCAATTTTCTTTTCTTGTGTAAATTTTAAAGCTGGGTGCATATTATTAAGGGACGAAAGAAAATAATCCGCTCTATATCCGTTGGGACTCTTTTTTTTATCCCACTGGAATGACCACTTGAAAGTGTTGGAAGCCACTTATATTTTATCTTTGAAGCCCTCTCTGTATAAACAGAAGGACTTCTTACTGGGCCTCCAACTAATTCCCAACTAAGCAATATCCCCCTCCCCATACATATTGTCCATCTCTTTTTAGTGATAATTCTATTATAAGTTATTTAGCTCTGTTGAGCGAGGTTCGGAACCTGTTAACCATATTTCTTCACATGTTGAAGGGTTATGATTGTTTCTTTGATTTGATTCAATCATTTATCGAACTGTATAATCAAAGTTGTCTTGAACGGCCACTCCTCTACATCATTTGGCATTAATATGCCCTTCCCCCAGAACTCTATTATTGTCGGACAGACACTGTTTATTTTTATCAACGATCTTCCCGATGTCATCAGTTTGCAATTTCGTGACTATACTGATGACATTTAGTCCTGTCTTAATAATAAATTCAATAGTGTCAAATTGGCACCTGCTCTCAAAAATAACTTACAATCAGTTGTTAACTGGGGCAATAAATGGCTTGATAATTTTAATGCATCCAACACAAAACTGCTCTTTATTAATCGTTTCAAAAGATCATTTTTTGCCTTCATCAGCATGGCTGATGTTAATCACCAGAAAAACAACTCGTTGCGTCTTCACATTTTTCCATAAAGTGGGAAAATTTCATTCAATCTTTCTTATCAAATTGCATAGTGAAAGTTATCTTGAACGGCCACTCCTCTAGGTCCTTTTGCATTAACGTGAGCTTCCCCCAGGTCTTTATCCTTGAATCTACATTATTCTTAATTTTCATCAACGGCCTGATGTCATATATCGAACCAGGAACCACCCCTTTCATCCTTTTTGTGCCTTGGTTGGGGTGAATGTCAAATATATTTGATTAAATAATATGCATAAGTTCTGGCCGTCAAATTTTATTTAATTTTTCAAATTTCCGAATTAGCTGTTTTCTGTAATGGATAAATTTGCCAAAGTTCATATTTATTTTTCTCCGAGTCATTTCGAATGTTGCTTTCTCATGCGTGTGTGTGTGTGTTTTTAAACAAACTGCAATAAACGGTCCCCTAGGGAAAAAGACACCTTATTTAATGTTGGCGGCTTTTCTTTTCGTTGTCACATCCTTCAGTGTTTAGATCCTGTCTTTGCACTCTGCCCCATTCTATTTAAAATTAGGTGTTATCTACTATATTGCGTGTGTGTGTGATTGTATCAATTTCGATACGCAACATTGACGGCTGTAGGATTGCTAGCACCCCAAGCAAGTTGATCTTCGGTGCCTTTACAAGTAAATTTTCACAAGAAGACAAACTGAAAATATAGAATAATGAGTTTATTACAATATACAACTTAATACAAGCTAAAGAAAAACATTCATTATCCTATCTAAAACATTTCTTTTCCAGCCTTTGGACCTTCAAATCTTTTCATGACACTTTCTGTATCTATCTTCTTTACAAGATCATTTTCTATTAACAAAATAGCCAAAAGAATTTCATTTGTTTTGAGTCATGGACAACCACAAGGATGTTTTTATAAGCCTTACTTTTGGAAGATCCTAAACACATGACATGGTGGCATTATGACACTCCTGACCTTGATGGGGCCCTGGGCGATTGCCCAAGTTGCCAGTACTTTGAGCCGGCCCTGCTTACAACAAGTGCAATCTGGTCATAAACATTCACTGCTGGTTTTAAATATGGAAGGAAAAGTATTAGAAAGAGTGATAGCAGTCAGTAGACATGCAGTGGCGACCCTAGGGATGCTGGCACCTCGGGTAAGCTGAACTTCGGCACCCTTACACGTATAAGCTTTAACATAACATGGCAGCATGACGGCGCCCTTGGCCGGAGTTGCCAATACCTTGAGCCGTCCCTGTGTCGACCACAAAAATGTGATGCGCACATCTTGGTTTATTTCAATTTTACTAAATTTTGTCGAGTTAATTCTGGCTTCGATTCTCCCTTGAAACTTTTATTAAATTCCTTTTCATTATTTTAAAACAATTTTCAACGTATTTCGTCTTTAATTTTATTCTCAACTATTAAACTTGCTCTCCTGGGAATTTTAATGATTATTATCCAATTAGTAGACCGTCCAAACCAATATCCTGTAATTTTATTCAATTAAACGTTTAAACAAGGTCAGTATCCTGTTAAATAATTCAATCAATCTCCCATTTACGACCTACTTGACCCTGTGTTGAAACAAAGTCAGTGTGTATATATCCTACGAAATGATTATCTTCACTCCCTCGTTTGTTCAACTTCAAATATTATAGTTTGTCATTACATCACCACTGCAATATATATATATATATATATATATATATATATATATATATATATATATATATACGTATTACATTAGGCAGCATATTTTTTTTTATTATAAAGAGGTAATCATACACTGAATCAATTATCAATATTAATGTAATTAATGCCGAATTCTCTTCGCTAACAGACTTAATAAAGCATTAACTTAACAACAATCCAGTGAATGACGCGATCCTTATGTATAAAATTGTTGTCAGGTGAAGCTGGTGTAATTTTAGACCAGCAAGTACTTTCGATAACTTCATGTTCTCATCGTCAGGTTGTAATTTTTTTTGTTTAGAAATAAAACTCCAAGACAAAATAAATGTATTGTAGACCGAAAGATGTTTTTAAGAATGTGTTATTTATTAACGGTTAATACGCCCCTGGTGAAATCCTTTTTTCAATGTTTGTTTAAATTAATCAATTAAAAGCTTAAAATGTTCACTTGTTTGTTGATAAACTACATTTTTTTAATTAAATGTAAATGTTTCTCAAATATATTTTGATTAAAGTAGCAGTATTTTATATATATTTTAACTCTATTGTATCTGGTCCTAAGATTTTGACCAGGAGTGTGTGTATATATATATATATATATATATATATATATATATATATATACCAAGTACAACAGTAAAATTGTCCAGATCGTGTAACAGCATATTTGTCCATCCTACAAATTGTTTAATATCTAAAAGACTACTAAACTAAATGAGTTTATATTTTACAGGTTTTCAGATAAGACATATATATATCTCATTTTTCGTAAGAATCATTGAAAAATCCTTTCAATTTTTCAGCTAAAGAGTGACCAGGTTAAAATTGTTTTGTGTCAGGTCGACTATCTTCCCAACTAAGCAATAGTGAGGAGAAAAAGATCATTCAGATCTTCAGTAATGATGCCAACATTCATACTCTGGCTTCCATCTTCAAAGTCCATTCAAGCGGCATCAAGAGAATAGTGAATAAGTCTTTTAAAAAAGTAGGAACAATAGAAAAGACAACAGGAAGAGGGGTCATCATTTCAACTTAGGGCTAAAGAAATCAATTAGAAAAGATCCAACTCAATTCATAAGACGTTCGACACATGAGAAAAGAGTTTCAGCTATGACAGTCCAAAGAGCAATGAAAAAAAAAATGAAATCTTACGTGATCCCTGTGTGGCATGTTGTTACTCCAGGCCAGAAAGCTAGAAGGTTAGAGAGGACGAAGATAATCTTGAATAATTTAGAGAATGAGAATATATTCTGTATATATATATATATATATATATATATATATATATATTTGAACTTCATTTCAATACTTAATGCGTTTCCAATCCTTAACTATGATTAATTAATGATGAGCATGTCATTTTTGTTTATTATCGATTTCATCACGATTCTTTTGTTAAGCTTGGAGAGTAATTATAAATTCTTATTGCTCAAAAGCAGAGTCCAATATTGTTATAAAAATCTTGAGAATTCAGGAATTTTCTAAAATACAACGGTTCAAATCTTAATTTAATCTAACAACTGGACAATTTTGCAGTTACACCCGATTTATGTATATATATATATATATATATATATATATATATATATATATATATATATATATATATATTATAAATTTAATTTATTTATATCTAAGCATAACGTTTATTTATCTGTCGTTGTTTTTACGAAAGTGGTCGAATTTTCGGAATTAGAGGAAAGCATTTTTGTAATAATATTATTTTGTTTTTGACTAATGCCTCATAATCGCCGATTTTTTTTATTTAGTTATTTTTTTATTTAGTTATATTCGAAGATTCTTTTATAACATTTAGCATGTGTTATTGGGTCCAGATTTTTTTATACATGTAGACTCGACCAGTGTGTACTTGGACTGCTGCCGTTAAATACCCAGAGTTAGTGAGAGGAGAGCAGAGATTGAGTTGGAGGTAGAGTAATAGTGTGAGGTGACCGCTTGTAGAAGTCACAGTTAAAAAGCATGTAGACTCAAGGAAGTCCTACTTCGAGACTGGATTTACCAGACTATATATATATATATATATATATATATATATATATATATATATATATATATATATATATTGCTACTAACCGCATTTCTGGATTTACTAACCGTATTACTCATTGTATTATTATGTAAATACATTTATTTTGTTATATTTCATTCCTGCGTTTGTCATTCATTGGAGACCGGATTTCATCTCGGAATCAACAACATTATGAATTTTAATTCTTTACATTTTCTTTCATGAATGTCGGTTTTCTTATTCATTAATTGCAAAGGAACGCAATTTCAATTTTATTGAAAACGCGTTCCCAGTTATAACTTTATTTTGTTTCCTCTTTACTTAGGTACCTTCATGAGAACTAGTAAAATAACAAATTTTTAGCACGTATTTTTTTTTTTTTTTTTTGTATGACAGACATTAATTTGGAAAATCTTGCAAAAATAAAAATTGTCTGATGTTAATGAAACTTTCAGAAACTATTCACAAATGATGAACATTATTATAAATATGTTTTTTTTTTATTAAAGTCATGGAAAAATATTTTTTTATATTTATTACCCCCCACCTAACTAATTTTATGAAAACTCTAGAAATTCACTTGCATTCAGTTTAGTGATTATATTAGTTAAAAGCACAAGGCTTTGATGAAAGCAAATCATGTATTTTTTTTAATTGTACCCACCCCCTTGAAAATCAGCTCTGAATTGTAACATACAAAACTCTATAAAACAAAGATATTATTTAATTTCAAATGCTTTTATTTGCTTTTAATTGTTTTTATGAATATGGACAATATTTTCTGAAAGCAAAAAATTTTTCGATGAAAAATGAATTTTTAATACAATTATTTGTTTTGTTTTTTTTAATTATAATAGATTTTTACATTTAAGTTGTTAAAATATTATAAAATTAGTTAAAAGCCGTATTCAGTTTCGTAAATGTCCTTTTGAGACAGATCTTTTTAGCACGTTGTAAATTGTATCGTTTTGACTAATCTGAAGATCCGCAGTAATTAAGAAATGTAATTTTGTGTTTATAATCGAGCTGTAATTATAAAGTACGGAAGACCAACCAGAATACAATTAAGTTGCGTTATTATGAGTTAAGCATTGTTCTCCGCTGTTAAGGCCTTTACTTTTGCGAAACACGTGCGGAGAAGTTAATTTGATTTTTCAACTTCAAGTGAGAAGAGTACCTACAAGTATCAGTATCATCTTATGAAATTTATATGATCTTATTTTTATATTAATCTCAGTTATGACATTTTTCCATGAATGAAATATCAAAATTAATAATAAAATGAATGGAAATACAAATAACACAGTAAAATGTATTAAATGTACATAAAATTATAGTATTTTATGTCACTTCTGATAAAATTTCATAAGAAAGGTATTTAATTAATTTATAGGTACCTTTCTTATGAAATTTAATCTCACTCTTAACAGTCTTATTTTAATTTCTTTAATAAAATATTCTAATATATTTGATAATAATTTTATATTATTTTATTAATATTATTTAATATATATATATAGCAATATATTTTTTTTTAAGCGTTTCACCCCAAGCAAGGCGGGAAGCCACTAGGACGCAAAGGGTTACAGAAGATTTGGAGCAAGATCAGACAGGAGTGATAGAGGAAAGGGTGTGGAGAAGGATAGTGGATAGATCAAGGCATCTGGAGATGTCGATTGACATTACATTTGAATAGTTGGAGATTATAGCTCTCAGGGAAACTGGAATAGGGAAGGGAGTTCCACAGGCGAGAGTTGCGAGATATGAAACTATTGGAGTAGAAGAGACGGCTACATTTAGGAGTTTCGACAGTGAAAGGGTGAGAGCAGAATGCCAGTTCGTAGGGCGCTTGAATTCATGAAGTCTGGGAACCAGCGAATGCAGCTCCTCGGAGCAATTGCCATGAAAGTATTTGTAAAAAAGACAGAAAGAAGCGAGGGCGCGTCTTTGAGAAAGCGACTGTAGACGAGATGCCAGATCAGGGCCAATTATATTGCATATCCGCCTCTGGATCTTATCAAGAACCCCGAGGCAAACAGAAGGTGCTCCAGACCATATATGGCAGCAATACTCCATGCAAGGGCAAATTGTTTTGAAGATCTGAAGGATCGATTCCGAGGAGAAAAATTTCCTGGCGCGGCACAGGGAGCCAACTTTCCTTGCAGTGGACGAAGCAATTGACTCAATGTATTTTTTCCATCTCAGGTCAGCCGTCAACGTGAGACGGAGCAGCCGCAGAGAGGTGCTCTCGTGAAGTTGAGCGTCAGACATTCTAATGGAGGGCGGGGAAGGATTTCTGTGGTGATTAATAGAGAGCAGTTTTGTTTTTGAGGCATTAAAGTTGACCAGTTCACAACCGATTGGACGTCCTTTTCGAGACGCACGGCCAGGTTAGTTTTGTCAGCGACTCTAGATTTGTTTTTGAGGCAGGAGTAAATTGTAGTGTCGTCCGCGTAGATGCCAACTTGGGAATCTATAGCGTCAGGAAGGTCGTTGATGAAGATAAGGAATAGAGTAGGGCCCAGGATAGAGCCTTGAGGAACACCTGCGTTCGTGGGATAGGAACTGGAGGAGAATCCGTTGAGAACGACCTTCAATTCACGGTTTAACAGGAATGATTGTATTAGGTCAAACAATCGACCTGTAATACCATAACCCTGGAGCTTGCGAAGAAGGCCGGCATGCCAAACCCTATCAAACGCTTTGGAGATGTCTAGGGCCACGGCACGAGCTTCTCCGTTATTTTGAAGAGCTTGGTAGACAGTTTCAGTGATGGCCGTAAGCACATCAGCTGTAGATCGGGCAAGCGGAAGCTTGTCTGAGAGCAGATCATGGGATGTAAGGTGATTAACCACTTCGGCGTTGATTAGGGCTTCGAAGACTTTGCCGAAGAGGGGATAGGACGGTAATTAGAAGGGTCAGAGGTGTCGCCAGAGTTCTTAAAGACAGGAACAATCGATGAGGACTTCCAGCAGTCAGGAAAACAAGATTCCTGTAGGCAGTAGTTATATAGTTTAGAGAGGGCGCGCATTTCTTCAAGACAATGGCTGGTATCCCATCCCCACCACTAGCCTTGTTGGGGTCTAAATTGGAGATAATGCCCAATACCAAAGAAGGGGTTATGTGTAACCCGCTCAGTAGGGCCTCAGTTCTAAAAGGGAAGTCGTGTATGGTAACACCGGAAGAGTCGAGCGTTGAGTTGAATGAAAATTTCCGAGCGAAGCATTCAGCCTTGTCGGCAGAGGAGATCAGGACCTCGAACTGGTTGAACAAAGGAGCTATAGAGGGTTTGCTATTGTTCTTGCAGAGACACCAATAATCTTTGGAGCCAAATTTGCGAGATGCAATACGCTCCTTCATCCGAGCAGCAAATAGTGACTTAGCTTCGTTGAGGCCACGCTTACATGCTTACGGGCGGAGGCAAAGAGACATCTATTGCAGTCCGACATGTCGCTACGAAATAGGTGAAAGAAGTGGTTCCTATAGGCAATGGCGGATGAGCAAGCAGCGGAGAACCAAGGGGAGGAGCGCGACTTGACCCTATATTTCCTTGAGGGGATGAAAGCGTCGATTCCAGCTTTAACCCAGGATGAGACCTCAGAAGTACATTCTTGGACGGGGAACGTAAAGACAACATCCCAGGGGACATCGCGGAGGAAATCACGGAACGAGTCCCAGTCAGTTCGTTGATAGTAGAACGAAGTTCTAGTGGTAGGAAGTTCTTTGCAGGGGGTGGATTTGAAGGAGATGTTGACAGATACTACAGCATGATCGGAGTTACCAAGAGGGCAGAGTTGCGTGGCGCTACAAGACTCGGGGATGGAGGTAAAACACAGATTGAGAAGAGAGGCCTTACCTTCCCGGTTGTAGTCAAAACGAGTGAGGAAGTTAACTGCGTGAGGGATTAAGAAACTGAAAAATTAAGTGTTTGAATGCCTGCGTGGTCAGTAGTAGCATTGTTAAGCCACTTGGTATGATGGGCGTTAAAGTCGCCAAACACAAAAATGTGAGCAAACGGATGGAGGGAAAGAGCCTTGTCTATGCTGTCAGAAATGCTATCGAGTATCCCACAGTCTTGAGAGGATGGAGAGCGATAAAGGAAGAAGAGATAGCTGACAGAATTGAGAAGAAATCTGAGACACATGTACGACTGGTCTGGCGATTCGAGAGACAACTCTCTGGCCAGAGGGAGATGGTCCTTGATGTAGACACCAAGGCTGTGCATGTGAATTAGAGAGTCTTTTCTGAGGAGAGGAAGGTAGCCGGAGATCGAGAGATCAGAGGAGGGGATAGACGAGACAAGGTTGGTCTCACAGAGAGCCAGTATATCCGGACAGTTTGCAGTGAGGAAAGATTCCATACTGCAGAAGTTTGTTCTAATGCCACGGTTGTTGGAGAATGAAATATTGAGGGGTTTAGGTGATTTTTGAGGGGCTGGTTTAGGATTACTTTTTCGGTCTTTGTAAGTCATCATGTAGAATTTTGGTTGGAAGATGAGAACGCCTGAAGTAAAAGAAGCAGACGGTTATCGACCGTGACGTGGGTAGAGAGGAGTTGGCGTAGCCTGCATCATTATGTGGCCTCAGGGTTGCCCACCGGAGGTGACTGCAGGGACACCTTTCCATGCGCGAGATGGCACTACAAGCACTCCGGTATTATACAACTGTTGATCAGAGCTGCAGCTGAAGACGCTACGCAAGAGTTAGGGCTCCTAACTACCAGTCGGAAACAGCAGCCAGTGAACTGTCGACCGTGTACCTTCAAGATGAAGAGGTAATGCCACAAACTGCACACATCATGGGAGAAACACATCAGCACTAGTACAGAGGCCAGAGAGAGAGAGAGAGAGAGAGAGAGAGAGTACCGGGAACCCCTTCCTAAACAAGAAACAAGGTGTGAGCCTTTACTCATGTCCAAGATTAGGGGGAGGAGTGTTGACCGGGCGGGAGGAGAGCCTACCTACTCCTATTAAACACATTTAATTTCGAACTATTGACTCTGACATCCAATGTATAAAAAAAAAGTTTTTTTTTTATGTGTATAGGGGGCATTGGGTACACATAGTACCTTTGTTGCTCGTCTGCTGTACCTTATTTTTAAAGGGTAATGGGCAGCACTGGTCTTCACCCATCCTCTAAATCTCTTACTCACACACACACACACACACACACACACATATATATATATATATATATATATATATATATAATGTCCTGGTTATGACGATAAACTACATCCAGCAGCAAGCGAGAGATTGGGGGATTTGAGGAGCGTGGAACCACCTTTTTATTGCTATTCTTCCCAGGTCCGCCCTGACCCTGGGTGGCAGCACCTGTTAGGGTTCCAGCTATGGACAAATAGTGCCTACCAGGGTTGACCAAGCTCTTTAGTGTTGTAGAACATAACTGGTTTAGGAGATGGAAAACTCTTACACGAAAAGCCTGAGGTCTATTTTCTGCTTCGTCTGTGGCATTTATTTGCATCGACTGGGTGTATCAGTAGTTCCGAAAAGTGTGGATGGTTCTGCACAAACCCTCACCATTTTAATCAAATCATTTGTGTGGGCTTTCTGGCGGTTTACCTTGATTCGTTCATTTTTATCCACACAATTCACTTGCAAGGTCCGCTGGCGAGAGAATGAAGGCGTCGGGGTCAGGTAAAGGATATTACTGGAAGGCTCTAGATAGAGCTCTACTCAGTGGCAGACCGATCGGTGATGGCCGTTCTTTCACAAACCCATGAGCAATTGTGATGTCCGTGCCCTCCATCGGTGACAAAGCAGCCCTATTTAGGATCTGCACTGCTTTCCCTATTATGGGGAGGTGGCGATAAAAGGAGCCCTAAACATTGCTTGCTCACACAGTGACTTGGCAATCCGCTGTCTTTTTATCCAATAACGCAGTCGAAACAGCAAGAATGATCAAAAGAAATATAAGAAGAATTTTCATTTTGGCTCCTGGAATGTTCGCACTCTCCAAGACGATGATTCTGTACCAGAGCGTAAAACAGCTCTTGTGTCTCTCGAGTTGAAGAAGTATAACATCAACATAGCGATGGCAATTCTAAGCTTAGGGAAGGAAAAGGTGGATACGTGGTTTTATGGGCTGACAAGACTGAGAAAGAGCCACGCCAATCTGGTGTTGGCTTCGCCATCAAGTCAGACCTTGCTAGCTCGCTGCCTTTCTTACCTAAAGGTGTATCAGATCGTATAATGACATTAACCCTCAATCTGAAGTGCAACACCCGTGTGACGATGGCTAGCTGCTACGCGCCAACCTTAGGTAGTTCAGAGCAAGAAAAAGATGTTTACGATCTCCTTTGGGATGTCATCTCCAAAGTCCAGCATAAGGATAAATTAATCCTTGCAGCTGATTTCAATGCTCGTGTTGGCAATGATTATCATTCTTGGAAGGGCGTTTTAGGTCATCATGGTATTGGTCGTGCGATTTCGAATCGATTACGCCTTCACATTATCTGCAAGGAATTTGACCTTAGTATTACTAATATCTTCTACCATCAACCCAGCTGTCGTAAGACCACGTGGATGCTTCCTCGTTCGAAAGACTGGCATCTGATCGATTACGTCATCATCAAAAGATGGGACATAAAAGATTTTAAGATAATGCGTTCATTCCACACAACATGCTATCTTTCAGGATCACGCTCTACTTCGGAGTAAAGCTACACTGCATCTGCAAAAGCGAAGGATTATAAAATCTACAGTGCCCAAGCGCATTAACGTACTGAGTAATTGAGTGAAACGAAAATTGAGTTCTCTGACAAACTTGATACTGCACTTGATTCTGTAAACATTACCAATGATATCGAATCAACTTGGAAGGCTCTGCTGGAATGCAACATATTCTGCATCCTTGGAGGTTCTCGGCCTACCACATCGTAACCATCAAGACTGGTTTGATGGCAATAATACAGAGGTTCAGCTGCTTATAGCTCAAATGCACATAAAGCATGGGTTGAGGACAAGAACTCGTCCGATAAGAAGATCGCTTACAAGAAGTGCAAAAGTCAGGTTCAACGAGCTCTCAGAGCCGTGAAAGAGCGTTTGTGGTTTGAAAAGGCCACTGAACTCCAAGAAGCTTCACATACAAAGGCTTTCTATGCTGGCCTCAAGAGCGTTTTCGCTCCTCAAAAAATGGTGTTGCTCCAATCTCCACAGCAGATGGTGAAACTCTCATGACAGATAAGTCAGACATTTTAGATCGCTGGAAAGAGCATGTGTTAAACACCACTTCGGTTACTGATGAGGAAGCCATTACATCAATTGTGCAAAATCCAGAAATTCCGGAGTTGACTTTTGAACCTACCTATCAAAAGATAAGGGACTAAATCAAGCAAATCTCATCTGGAAAATCACCTACTCCTAAGGATCCTATTCCACCTGAAATGTATGAGTATGGTGGCCAAAAGTTGTTAGAAAAGTTGCATCTCATTTTCGTGGAGATATGGAAGGCAGGCTGTGTCCCACAGGATTATAAAAACGCCTCTATCAAACACCTCTACAAAAACAAGGGTTTCAGGTGTGTCTGTGATAATTATCGGGGAATATCACTCCTTTCAATTGCAGGCAAAATCCTAGTTATAGTGATTCTAAACAGAATCATTACACACCTTGTTGACGACATCTATCCTGAATCGCAGTGTGGTTTTCGGTCGGGTCGTGGCACCACTGACATGATATTTTCTCTTACAGTTACAGAGAAGGTTCGCGAGAAAAACCAGGAGTTGTACATGATGTTTGTGGACTTGACGAAGGCCTTTGACACTGTGAATCGAGAGGCTCTTTGGCAAGTCTTGAGGAAACTCGGCATCCCAGAAAACATGCTAAATGTGATCATCTCCTTTCATGAAGAAATGAAAGCTAATAGCGTGTTTGATGCTATGATGTCAGAATACTTTGATGTCACAAACGGCACCAAGAAAGGATGTGTCATGGCCCCTGTCCTATTTGCCCTTTTCTTCTGGGTGATGCTGAAATATGCATTCGCAGACACAGAGAGCGGCGTCAAGTTTCAGTTTCGAACAACTGCTGGTCTCTTCAATCATCAGCGCTTCAAAGCCAAGACCGACCTTCGTACACAAATTATTCGTGATTTGTTCTTTGCTGATGATGCTGCTCTTCTTGTGACATCCTTTGAGGAGGCCCAACATCTAATAAATCGTTTCTCTGCTGCATGTAAAGCATTTGGTCTTACACTTAGCATAAAAGAAAACTGAAGTTGGGCACCAACTTTGTCCTCCTCCAAGGCATTTGCGTGGTGAGAACAAAAACCACCAGTCTACAAATTTCCAGAGAGACCATTGAAAAGAAAACAAAGCCCTGAACTATGTAAAGTCTTTCACTTATCTTGGTATCAAAGTCAATTACAGTGGAACTTTAGATGATGAAATCATGCATCGGATTGCTAAGGCTACCAGTACTTTCGGCAAACTTCGCCATCGATTGTGGATTGAGCGGGGTATTCGACTGGATATGAAAATTCGGGTTTAGATTGTGACACTATTTAGCGGTCGCGTGAAAATTAAAAGCGAGAAATAATTAAGGCGAGAAGCTGAAATAATTAAGGCGATAAGAAGCTATCACGAAAAGACATACTGAGCGATGTTATTTTTTTGACAAAGAAAAGTGGTGAGGATTTTGTTTTCGTTTGCGAAAAGAAAAAGTTTTTTTTTTCTCTCGCAGAAGATAGAAGATTCGTAAGATCTCGGATCTGTCGAATTAATTTATGTTACGAGGCGGCGCATAAAAGATAGCCATCTGCCCATGGCAATAATGAAAATTTCAAATTGGTCAAGTGGCCTACAAAACAGAATGCTAAGAGATAATGACAATCAGGTCACACACTGACCGAGAAAGACATCAGCTGAAGACCACCGCCAAAGAAAAAAAGAAAAGAAGGGAAAAGAGAAAGGAAAAGAATAAACCATTAACTATCTTTCGGAGATATCATTTGTTTTTGGAAAGAGACCACTTGTTTTATTGTCCACACCTGAACATGATAAAAGTTTGATACCGGGAGAGATAATTAGCAATACGTCCAGTTAACCACCCACTTGACGCTGGCGAAAATCTCGATTGATAAAGTCCAGGTGACATTCGGTTAAGATAGAGATTAAGGACCACACTACGATTCGTAGGGAGAGGGTGGAAAAAAAAGAAGAAAAGAAAAGGGAAGATAATTTTTTTCCTTTGAGCGATAATTGTGAACACCCGCGCAGCCGAACATCATTGGCTGAGTGGTGGCGTGAGCGGTGGGCGAAGGTAAACATATAAGAAGGAGATGTGAGATACCCCTGTGAGAGAGAGGGGAAACCTGTTGACGCCTTCTGAGGGGATTGGTGTGAGATACCAATATGAGAAAGGAAGAATTTGGGAGGACGATACCCTTAAGAACCCCTCCGAAGCAAAAAAGCAATGGACTACCAAAAATGGAAAGTGATAAATTTTCCTGTCCGAAAACAAAGAAAATCTTTGTTGTGGATTTAGAATTATCGAGGAACCCCAAACCATGGCAAGCCCACACCCGGTTTTGGTTGGCGTCCATATAAGCAGAGTTGCAGTAAGAGAAGGAAGCAGTTGCAGTCAGAGAGAAGTTAGTCGCAGTTGAAGCTGTTGAGCTCTGAGACCAGCCTCGCAGGAAGCTGACTTCAACTTCTAACCAAAAACAATTTATTTTTGAAGAACGACTTAGACTCACACCACCAAAACAAGTTTTACGAATATCGCCTGAAGATACAAAATAAAAAAAAAACAGTTTCTTAAAAAACAACTTAAGATGTCAAGACTCGCCTAACAAACACAAAGTGTCACGAATCCATATTAGCGGTTTGGGAGAAAGATGCAGTCCTGTATTCAGCAACGAGATATAAAAATATTTGTTATTCTTTTTTTAACACATTCGAACTTTTCGAGTTGTTACTTTATTTTCTTTTACATATACTTGTGTGGTGTTACCTTTGCTCGGACTCGGCTTGCATTGCGGCCCGGCGACTGATTGATTTCGTCTACCTAAGATCAAATCACAACGTGGTAGGTTAGACTAGAAATCAAAAAGCAGTAACCAGACGTTGGAGGCGAGCTGGTAACCAGATTCCCATCCGAATCATCCGAATCAGCAAAGGGTTAGAACGTCACATTTGGTGCCGCGACCAATACCAAGTCACATTGGTCGTCACTGGATAGGACGGCGGCGGGCGCGGAGAGAGGCCGGGGTGACGTCACAGCGAGCTGCTGCCCTTGACATCCTTTTGTACGGATCAGAGTCGTGGACTCCATGCAGGTACCATATACGCCAAGTGGACGTTTTCCATAAAAGCTGTCTGCATGCCATCTGTGCAGTTAACCTTCAAGATAGGACATCTAACATAGACCTGTTTAACAGGTGTAATATTGGAGGAATCGAGTCTCAATTACGGTGGACTGGTCATGTCTTGAGAATGTCTGATGACAGGAAACGCAAGATCCTATTGTACAGCCAGTAAGATCAGGGCTACAGGAATGTAGGACGCCCAGGGCTAAGATACAAAGACAAGCTGAAGAGTAACTTGTCAGCTGTCAATATACCTCATAACACCCTTGAGCGCTTAGCCTTGGAGTGGGTGGAATAAATATCAACGTGTTTTAGCGGACTCAGCAGTTTTCAATCTGCTAGCCTGAATCGTCTTCAAGAAGCGAGAGAAAGATCTAGAAGGTCAGCCAATCTAACAGTGATCTCATCCCACAATCCTCGCTCTAGCTCCATATGTAGCCACCTTTGTTAATCACTAGCGGGTCGTAAGTGCCACTTAAGATTATCGCACAAAATTTCATAACTGAATCAATTCGTTAAGTTGTCAGATTCTCATACGTCGGAACCGATGGGAGAGTCCATTATATATATATATATATATATATATATATATATATATATATATATATATATAAATATACAGATAAAAATATACCTTTAAAGGGGCATTATGAATAAATATAGAAGAAAAAACGCGTTTCGTCCGCTGACTTTTTCCTTAATAAAGTCCATCAGAGGATGAAACGCGTCGTCTAAGGTAATTTTTTTGTTTTGTCTTTATTCATATTGTCCTTTCAAAGATATATTTTTACATGAAATATTATAGTTTTCGGCGGTTGAAGATCCGACAATCTCGTTCAGTTTTTAGGTTTGTGTCGTATGTGACACTTCAGTCCCTCTAGCGATCCGCATACAAGTCCACATATTCTGCAACAGAGAGGATCTCGGGGCACAGCCAGAGGAATATTTGTGGACGCTTTTTTTTTGCCGTTGTCTTTCGTCTCTTAACCGATCAATATAACTGATTTCGAAATTTCCTAAACCACCCTGGCACAAATATCTCCACTTATTTCTATCCAGGACAACTCGCTCGAAGTTAGTAATGGGGGACATTGACAACTGAGAGATTACTGGTTAGCCTGTTCTTATACCTGATCAAAACGCCTATATCAAACTAATGTTTTTGATACTGTTGCTGATATTTCAAAAAGGATTATATTGTTTGTGCTGATGATGGTGTATTTATAAAAAGGGTATATCCAATTAATGTTGGTGCTGATGATGATGTGCTTCAAAACGGATTATATTACTGATGATGTGCTTAATGATTATATTAATATTGTTGATGGTGATGTGCTTGAAAAAGAATTAATGATGTTGATGGTGATGATGACCATTTGTTTCAAGAACTGAAATAATAATCTTAATGATGATGATGATGATGATGATGATGGAGCCGTATTTGAAAATATGTTAAATGACATGTCCGTTAAATTCGTTTTATACCAATGAAAATAATGAAGTTTGCTGAAATATGACCGATGTTTATTTCAAATGGCAAATTCGGGCCTTAGATGGCGTCAACAAAGCATTCAGTTTGTTTTTATTCGTAAACTGAATTCATTTCTTCTTGTTTTTTATCTTCTTCTGTCGTTTCACTTTAAAAAAAAAAATCTGATTGCGTTTCTTATAAACATAGAAAAGAATTCTGACATTGTTCTTAAATATGTACGTATGTAATGATAAATGTATGGATGAATATATAATTGAAATTTCGTGTGGTGCCCGGAAGGAGAAGCGTTTTTATTTTTATTTTTTTGGTGGGGGGGGGGGGGGGATTCATTGAAACAGTAAAGGTCGGTCAAGTTAGAATGACGAATGTGGTGGAGGAGTGGAAATGTGTGTCTTTATGTGTGTGTCCACTGAGAAATGAATGTACTTAATTCCTGAGGAGTGGTTGGGTTATAATAAAAGACATGTCTCATATGAAGATGCCACAGAAGGTCAATGCCGTTCATGTGACATGCTGTGAGCAAAGTCAGTCATTTACATATGAACAGATTGACACAGACTGAGAGGCTCAACACACACACACACACACACACACACACACACACACACACACAAATATATATATAGAGATAGATAGATAGATAGATAGATAGATAGATAGATAGATATCAAAAGACGTAAGAGACAGACATCTAGCGAGATAGATATATAGATATGAATTGAAATTGACACCAATATATATATATATATATATAGTTAAAAAAATATGAGTTTGTGACCCTGGGTTTCACGCTATTTGTCTGACGATCTCAAAAAGGGAAAGGAAGTAATTAAATCACATTCAATCCAACTAAATATGTTAGCTCTATCACTGATATTGATCGCTTAAAATAATTACCTGGCATATATAATATATAAATATAATATATATAAAAATTTGCATATATATATATATATATATATATATATATATATATATATAAAAAAAAGAACACAGACAGACAAACACACAAAATATATATATATAGATAAGAAAATTTAAAAACAGGAGATATTTTTATATAGTTCACAATAGTGAAAAATTGGTAATGCCAAACTTTTTCCAAATTTAAAAATCTCCAACCCCTGACTAGAAATTTTACTAACATCGATGGATAAAATAAAAATTGAATTTAAAAAAAAAAATATAAAATATTTATATATATATATATATATATATATATATATATATATATATATAGAGAGAGAGAGAGAGAGAGAGAGAGATTAATAGGAAGGTTTCTTTTGAATTAGAAAAGACAAAGATATGAACTACTTAAAATAGCTAACACCTGTAAAGTCCTCAGCTATAGGCAAATAGTTCACCCCCAAACTGGAATGAAAACACTATGAAAGTGTAAAAATAGTTTGTTTTTTTAATAGAAAAAATACCAGCAATACATTCTCAAAGAAAAAAATATTACCAGCAATACATTTGAATCTCGACAATAGTCAAGCGTCAATGAAACCTGATCTACAAACTGATTTCTTACAAAGATTACATATTCTATACATAATATATTGAATTTGTAATATTATGTGAATTTGACGGGTTCAATGTGGACTTTTTTTTTGCAAAAACGAAATGAGTTTATTAAAACAAAACATTTATAATAACAAAGCAAAATGTCCTTAGCAACTGGAAGAATTTAGAAAACGTCATTATATTCATATTGTCAACTGAAAATTACGTCAAGGACTGTCACGTGTGGAAATATTGTTTTATTGTTGTGTTGATGGATTCAACCATTTTCTTTTGATTTCTTGATAATATTACAGTTTTCCTATTGTCTTTTACATTTATAAATATTGTCTTTTTCTACAGGTTTACTCTGAGAGATTTTTCACATACTGATATAAAAAAAAACAAAAACAAAATAAACCACTTCATATAGATATTGTCGGAGTTAGCTCCTCCCCAGCTCCTTAGTCCTTCATCAGGGGTCTCTCTCCCCTGGCTATAAATATTAATTTTTCTTTTCCTTTTTTCATTGAAATTTTTTTTCCTCAGGCCTTGGGCCTTACCATCTCACATATGTGAACTCTCTCAGATACAGCGTTTCCCAAATTCTGGGAACACGCTAAGAACAATACACATACGTACGAACACTCAACACAACACACACACACACACAATATTCTCATGTGATTGGACCGGCTAGCAGGAAATTTTAACTCACATATGTTCTTCACATCTTCACCCCCACGGTCCGCTACAATATTGAGAACTACAAATTTTTTGTGCTCTTTAATAGAATCTGATAATTCTTCCGGTTTTTATTTTGTCACAGTGAGACCAGAAAATTATGAGATCATTTTTATTAGTTGATTGTTGATAGAGACTTGGTTATAGCTCATTGTCAATACGGTGTAGCATAATATCTAGGAAAGGTAAACTGTTATTTGTTTCTGTTTCGTAAGTGAATTCTGTCGTATGTTCTACATTGTTTAGTTTATCGAAAAGGTCACGTAATGGAATTGTTCGGGGATCTATTAACAGAGCGTCATCACTAGATGAAATATGTTGATTGTTTAGGCAAAATACTCTGAAAAGGATAAAAAAAAATACACGCTAAAACCGTACTCAGAGTTGAACCCATTAGTAACCCCAACTTTGTTAATAGAAATTATCATTAAAGGTGAAATAGCATTGATTTGTGATTAGTTGGGAAATTTTGTTTTAATTTTAGTTATTCTTAGGAAGAGCTTTATCTTTGATTGTGTCAGATGATTTTTTTAAATTAAGCTTTTATACGGAACCGTCATTTACGCTGACGTGCATTAACCTCTCGGCCACAAATAATAAGCTTTTCTTAACAGGGACGTTGATATAAAGAAATTTAACATTTAAAATAGTCACTAGAAAACCCAACTAATAATTATTTATAGTAATTCATCAAGTCTAGAAGAATCCTCAACAGAATGCAGAAAGCACTGGACGACCATTTCGTTCTATTTTGGGACTCATCAGCAATGTTATATTTGTATAACCAATGTATTATGTTTATTCCAGTTTAC
Source organism: Acanthosepion pharaonis (assembly GCA_903632075.3). Taxonomy (NCBI): domain Eukaryota; kingdom Metazoa; phylum Mollusca; class Cephalopoda; order Sepiida; family Sepiidae; genus Acanthosepion; species Acanthosepion pharaonis. The sequence goes on from CAHIKZ030001699.1 coordinate 233,162, forward strand.
AATGATTATCTTTGTTAAAACTACCGTTTTGCTGAGGTCTAAGGTTTTATTAAGTATACAAACCGGTGTGTTATAAACAAACTGCAAAAGATATAGACCAGATAAACACCATTTATACAAGACATTCTATGTGAATGAATAAATTATTTTAATACTTTACACAATAAGACAAACAGGTCCATGCAATGTACAGGGTGCGATGGATAAATTGTCGCCTAAATGACACAAGAATGAAAATAACACTGTCATCTCATTTTAACAGATATATTTACCAAAATTACACAAAAATATCTTGAAATACTTGTAAATTTATTCAATAAAATCGCCACTGGTTTCAATCACGGCCTCTAGACAACTTTGGAATCTCCTGCAACCCTTCTGAACGGTCTCCTTGTTTAAGTTGGTGAATTCTGCCATAATCCTTGCCTTCAGTTCATCTTTGATGTTAAAAGGAGTTTTGTTGGTCTCTTGCTCAACTGCGCCTCACATTTAATAATCAAGGGGTTGTAGTCTGGGGATTAGTTAGATGGCCATATGTAAGGGGTGATATGATTGCAGAAATTGTCTGAGAGTTATGAAAGGGTTCTCCTGCTTGTATGACATGGTGCAAAGTCCTGCTGCCAGACATAGGGTCTTCCAGAAGCCACCCTCTTGACCCAGGGCAGCACTACCTTCTCACAGTACTTGATGTATGCTTCCGTCTGATGCTCCGTGGGAAGATAAATGAAGGCATAAAGTTGCCATCACTAATGATCACTACAAACACCTTCGTAATCGCCATTAGACTCATCCAACTCTTTCCGAATCCTCTGCACTGTCCTCAGATTGATACCCAAATACTCTGAAATGTTCGTATTGGAGCTTCCGGTGTGAATTTCAAGCAGTACAACATGCCGTTTGCAAATTTCTGGTGGAGTGAATTTTCTCACAGATTGGGTTCAACTAACCCAATTATACTGTACAGTCGACAAAAAAAAAACAAAAAAAAAACATGCATACGCGAAATTAAAAATATAAAATGGCAACAATTTACCCATTGCATACAGTAAGTCTTCATTCATTACAAAAAATTGCTATTTATAAATTTTATCTTTCATTCATTGATTTTATTTTTGTCTAGATCTATATCGACCATCATAAAGACTGAAAAATAAAATTGACAAAAATTATTGTTTAAGGTTGACGGACACGCATGTCTTAGTTTTTTTTTTTTTACGAATTGGTCAAACCCAAACTCAAACAAAATCATTGTTTTCAATCGTTATGAGTCTACCAATTGAATAAATTTTATTATAAACAATTGTCTTGTAAATGGAATTTTTAAAGCATTCTATTATTTAAAAATAAAAAAAAAAGTGTGCAAGACAATAAGAAACAATACCTGCCAAAAAAAAAAGTGAATTTTTGTTGAAAATCGGTTTGAAAAATAGGAAATACGATCCCATATATAAACGAACACACACAATCAAACAACCTGGGTTTTTATAAAAAGTATAACTCGATATGAACATAGTTTCATTCTCGTGATGCATCTTAATCGTGTTTTCAAATTGACAAAAAAAAAAAAAACAATTTTAAAAATCAATCTTTTGGCGCTGTTAGAACCACCGCAAGGTAATTTTACGTAGTCCTGTGATGTTTTGTTGAAATCATTTGAAAAAATCAAGAAATCCGATCCAATATATTTTAAACGTACAGACACACACATAATCTTTGTTTTTATAATAATAATATATATATATATATATATATATATATATATATATATACACATATGTATATGTCCCCCTCCCCAACCTATAACTATCTTCATCTATGTTTATAATATATATATATATATAATAATAGATATACACTGCGTGCCAAATTATTATCGAGATAACTTTTTTCTAATATTTCAAAAACCGTCCAATCAATTCACAAAATTTTTTCACACAATGTTGGCAACACTGACCTGCGCAATCACTGAAATTTTCGTACTGATCTGCGCAATGTAAACAAACTGGCGCCATATTTGTTATCAGCACGGTGATTTGAGCGTGCCAAATTATTAGAAAAGTGTAATAATTTAGTGAAAAGATGGGCCGTAAAAAGCAGTTTAAGTGATGCTGAAAAGAAAACTATCACCTCAGAACTCTCAAAAGGTAAATCTACCCTAGAAATTTCTAAAATGATAGGGAGGTGTCATCAAACAGTGAAAAAGTTCACCGCCGACCCTACACAAGTACGCAAAAGGGCAGATAAAGGCAAGCCGAGGGTTATTTCACGTCGTCTCATGTCACGACTTAAACGAGAGGCCACGAAGAACCCTGGACTTACCAGTCAAGAGCTTTTCAGTCGCATTGGGGATCCTACTGTGTCTAAAAGTACTCGGTGTCGGTATCTGAGGGAAATAGCAACAACAGTCAAACCTGTATCGAAGCCTCCGTTGACGAGAAATCACATTCAAAATCGATTGAAATGGGCCGAGGACAATATGAAGATTGACTTCTCTAAAGTTTTGTTCACAGACGAAACTCGAGCAACACTTGATGGGCCAGATAGATGGTGCAAAGCCTGGGTAATGAACGGACAGAATCGCCATCAGCGTTTGAGACGCCAACAAGGCGGTGGAGGCATAATGATCTGGGGTGGCATTAGTGGGCCCATGGAGAGTACCAGATGGCGTCAAAATGACTGCCGATGCATACATAGCATTTATGAAGGAGCATCTTGAACCGTGGATGAAAAGGCAAAGAGTTGCCTTCAGAAGGGCCATTGTTTTTTTAAGATAATGCTCCCTCACATGCTGCTCACAAGACTACTGAATATTTGAAACAGTTAGGCTTCGATGGACCTCGAAAAAATGAAGTGGCCAGCAAATTCTCCGGATTTGAACCCAATCGAAAACCTTTGGAGCATCATGAAGTGAAGACTGTAAGGAAACGGACGACAATTCAGGAGCAACGCTGAGTTGTGGGAAGCAATTCTTGACATATCTTGCGGCATTACAGCAGATGACATACAATTAACAAATTCTATGGATCGTCGACTTCTTCAAGTAATTTCAAAACAGAGAAAGCACATTCCCTATTAATTTGTTTAAAACTGTGCCTCTGTGTGTATCTGTTATTATTTGTTTGATTATCTTATTTATTAGCTTCTTTTGATCATAAACATTCACGTGCAACATTAATAAACGTTTTGTTTGCTCAATTCTGGGAATTTTACTAAACTTTTCTAATAATTTGGCACGCTCAAATCACCGTGCTGATAACAAATATGGCGCCAGTTTGTTTACATTGCGCAGATCAGTACGAAAATTTCAGAGATTGCGGAGGTCGGTGTTGCCAACATTGTGTGAAAATGTTGTATGATTTGATTGTACAGTTTTGGAAATATTAGAAAAAAGTTATCTAGATAATAATTTGGCACACAGTGTATATATATATATTATATATATATATATATATATATATTAATATTTATATAAATGATTATCATATATTGATTATATAAAATACCCAAATAATCATATACGATAAACATTTATGAAATATTAATTTTAACTATTAGTTGACACTGAAAAATAATATGGAGAGAAAGGTTTTAACAATATCGGAATTATCGGACATAAATAAACGTCCTTCATCAACGGACCGAGAAATAAACTGAGAAATTAAATCATAAATATAGATGTTTTTTAGTATATGTGTTTTCTGGTGGAAATAAATATTGTTAATGAAAATTTGATCATATATACCAAATCCAATTCGCAATCATCGAAACTATTTCCTGAAAATAAACTTAAATTTAAAATTTTGATCGGTTAAAATTTCGTTAAAACAAGTAAATTTTGTTATTACTAGTCATTATTATGGGGGGAATAATTATATTATAATTGATAGATAAAAATAGTGATAGTTTTGGAGGAAAATTTACACATATATATATATATATATTGAATGTGTGTGTTAAGAATTTGAGAAAATGAAAAAATAGAATTATAAATTAAATGAAATTTTAAAAAAAAACCGTAAGTCCAAAAAAATGCATTACCAGATATTTTTTTAGAAACATTAGTTTTTAATGAACGTTTTTTCCCCAATATATCATTTAAAATATATATATATATATATATATATATAAATATATAAAGGCATGTATTCTGGTTATATCAGCTTAAAATTAGAAACAATTACAACTGATCGTTGAGTTTGAGAAAAAACTATAAAATAATTTCGGCCTTGTGAAAAAAAAATAAAAAACGATTTGAAAATCACTATATATATATATATATATAAAAAATGGACAAAGTATATATTAGCAATTGTTTTTAAGAAATTTTTTCAAAAAAAAAGAATATATATATATATATATATATATAATATTATTACGATAAATATTTTTAGAATATTTTATCATCAGAGATACGGAAATTTTTTATGTTTCGGAACTGAATTTTTGAATTATTGTTTCTTTTAGCGATCTTGAATAACTTCAGGAAAAAATTATTTACTTTTTCAACTCAAAATTTTTAGTATGATATAAACGATTTTCAAATAGGAATATTAAATAATTATTCAAAATTTTTATTTTTATGAATGTTTCTTTTTTTATGAATATAAATACATATATATATAAATTAAAAATAAATTACCAAATATGCATTTTAAAGGTTAAAAAAAAAAATGAATCTTTGAATACAAAAAAGATGGAAAAATATTACCCAATTTTTATAAGGAATTTTAATAAAGAAACATTGTCTTGAATTTAAGTTTTTTTTTTAAAAAAAATATTTACATTTTAAAAAAAGATTAAAACCCATAATATATTTTAAATTTAAATATCATTTCATTCATATTTTCAAACATTTGAATTTCAATATAATTTCTTTTTAACAAGATCTTAAAAATTTTAAATTTTTAAAAGATTATATAAACAAAAACCAACAATAAATTATTGTTTTGTCCCTGTATTCAAAAATATATTGTAATGTTTTGTCATCTTTGATAATTGCCTTTAAATTTCGAAAGTTTAGATAGGATTAAAAAAAAATTAATCAAATTCTCATATTATAAATTTTAAAATCTTTTTTTAATGATAATTTTATTGTATATAAAAAAATCATATATCAAAAATTAAAAAATTTAAACAAAAATTTTTAATAAATTTATAAATTTATATTAATATATATATATTAAAATATATATATATATATATATATATATATATTTATATATGAATCATTCATAAACCATTTTTAATGAACTTTACAAGTTCTTGTTCTTTTTGAAATTATATCTTTTTTACGAACCATGGCTTTTTTATATAAAATTTTAAAAAAAAAGTGTATCAATTTAGAAAAATATTAGATTACATTTACTACAAATGAAATCATATTTGAAAACCTATTAACCTATTATTAAATAAGTTAGGCAAAAATGAAACTTTTTTTTTTGAAAATTTTGGAATTATATATTTATCATATGAATTAAATTTTATATATTATTTGATACCATTTTTATATATATATAATATTGATTTTGCATAATAATAAGTAATGATATTCTAATTCATATGACAAGATTAAAATTGACTTAAATAAAGTTGGAAGTTTATTTAAATTTAAAAAAAATGATGTAATGTGGTATTTATTAAAAAGAAATCTTCATTTTTTTTCCTGTCGTCAAATCCCAAATATTTTCATATTGGTATTTTTATTGATTATTTTTTCTTCCTATTCAATTTATAAATACGGCATCGTTAATAAAATTAACCTGGCCGTAGAATATTGAGATTGGATCTCCAATTATTTGGTTCTTCTTTGGAAATGATAAACCAATCTAATGCATATCCAAAACAAAACAATCTCATTTAAACAATTTACAATATTTTATAATTCATCAGGATGGCTGATAACCAACTAACGGAGATGTCTCTACGTATATCCTTGGTCTATCTAACGCTATCCATCGACCTATGGAATAATTTTACATTCAATCATATTTTCTTATTACCGCATGGAAAACATTTTAAAAAAAAATAGATAACCAGAGTCCATCCTGAAAAAATTTTATCAAATCAACCATTCGTTCTTGTATTGGAATTTTTACATTCATATATGGTCAGACCAAAATAAAATTCATCTCTGAGGTTAAACAAAATCCAGTGATTTCAAAAAAAAAAAAATGAAATAAATTTAAACGTGCTAGGATTGTAATTGGCAAAAATTGATACCCAATTGAAACTGAAAAAAAGTTAAACATTTAACCCTAATACTTCTGCTACTCCAAATCTTAAATAAAAAAATAAAATAAAAGAAATATTTCCTATCAAATTCTAGACATGATATCATATTCAAATATGAAAATTGATGCCAATATTTACAATAAATAGAAATGCCTTGAAAAAATCCTTGTAAAATAAAAATTTATTTTTTATAAACAATCCTCTTTATTATTAAAAAAATTAAAATTAAATTTTAATCTTTTTATATTAGTAAATTTTTTAAAAAATTGACCTTGAGGATTTTTACGTGAAAAAAGCCACATAATTTTCCAAATTTATCAAGATTTTTGAAAATTGTTTTAAGATTAGCATCGATTTTAGATAAAGTTTCTTTGGAAATTTTTCAAATTTATTTTTCTGAATTCGACTTTTACGCTTCTTTCTCTTTGTTATTTGATATTATTTGAATATCAAAAAAAATGACAAAGGTGGTATCTATATTTAATATCTGTCTATCTATCTATTTTATTTCATAAATATCTTCTATAATTCTAAATATTTTATCTATATCAAGGTTCCTATCAATTATGAATATTCAATTTTTTAATATTTATTTATAGGCCATATCTATCATATCTATCTATCTTGATATAAATATATATCTATCTATCTATTTATCTTAGATACAAAATATTTATATATAAATCATATTTATCTATCTATCTATATATTGAATCATTATCAAAGATTGTTCTTTTCAATGTTCATATCAAATTATTTCATTGATCTTCATATCTTTTTATTTATTTAAAAAGATATAAATTCTTCATTTCTATTTAAATAGAATTCATTCCTAAATATCTATCTATCTCATTCTCTTCATAATAAATCTATCTTTTTCTATAAAATCTTACAATTAAATTTCTTGAAGAATTAAATGTAAAAAAAATTCATTAAATGAAAAAAAAATGAAGCGTTTCATTTTGCATATTAACAATTGTCTTATTGTCGTAAATGATTTTTTTTTTTATAAATAATATATATATATATATATTTTAATAATTTTTGATTTTATTACACATTTATAGTTTAGATAATAGAAAGTTATTAACTCAAACAATTTCTTTTCATTTTTTAACATTTTTATTGTCATGAATATACGTTTGTAGAAAGGAATATATCTTTTAGGAAAGGAGATATATTTTAAAATCCAGGTGGAGAAAAAATAATTTACTGACTTTTGTTTATTAAACATTAAAATGCAGTCTATAATTTAACTCGCCTTTTTAGTTAACTTCAAAATATGATTGAGCATTCTTCGAACTCATCTTTATTGTCATATTCACGACGTTTCGGCCTTCTTCAGGTGATATACGTTGGGATTTCGAATCGAACCCTTTATTTAGTCCACCGGGGGTAGATTGTTCTAGTTTCATGTGCCATGCCCTTTCTGGATATCTCAGTTTCAGTTAATTCCCTTTAATAATTCGAATCTCCAAGTTTTTGTTCACCTCTGCTATGGCCAGGTATTGAACTCACAATTCGTTGGGGCAAATCACTGGATTACTTCAACCAACGTTTTTATCCACTGAGCCATGTGTCCCAAAAGACGCCGGAGTGTACAACGGCCGAAACGTTGTGAATATGACAATAATGTTGAGGACAATAATCCAAATAATGTAAATAGTTACATCATCTCGGAAATATAGACAGATCCTGATGAAGGCCGGGACATGTAACGGGCGAAACGTTGTAAATATGATAACAAAGTTGAGGACAACAATACGAACAATGTAATTAGTGTAATTAGTTACATGACCTCATCTTGGAAATATTGACTGATCCTGAAGAAGACCGGAGCTTACAACGACCGAAACGTCATAAATATGGCAACAAAAATGAGGACAACAGTCCGAAAAATATCAAGAGTGTAATTAGTTACAATACTTCATCTCAGAAATATAGACATATTTTTTAATTTTGTTTATGAATACTAGTTGCAAACTTAAACGCATTCGTCGGGCCCTGTGTGCTGTGTTTTGACTCAACTATTTATATATGCTGGTCAATGGTTCATTATGGGTAGAAAGCCCTATTGTATTATCCTAATGGTCACTGAGTAAAGTTGTTTCAAATTATTCTAAAGGCTATTGAGTAAGAATAATTGTGGATCTGAATGCAATTATTTGTTCCCATTTCGTGATGTTGTTAACTTTTTTTTAAAATCATTATTTATTATTGATGACATTATTATTTGTTGTTTATTTATTATTAATTTTCCTTGTGTTTATGTCTGCATTTGTAGTTTGTTTATTATTTACTTTATTTCTTCCTTTTTTTATTGATTTAGATTTGTTAATTTTTATTTTATTTATTTTTATTCTTTTTTTCATGATGTTTTTTGTTTTAGATTTTAATTATTCTTTTATAAAGACTAGAAACATCCGGAACATTTCTTATAACAACAAGAAACACATTTAATTAGAACCATCTAAAAATAACAACCCCAATTTTAGCAAGAGGAGAAATTCACAAGTGTCTAGAAAACCCGAAACATGTAGAGAGAGGTTATCAGAAAACCTGGAATGTGTGGAAAGAAAATAAATCCTCATTTTTTAGAAACCCCGGTCCGAACAAGAAGATCAGGTTAACATAAAACCAAGCATAACAAACCTATTTATTTACATATGCACTTACAAAGGACGAGATTAACTTATTAAAATCAGGTCTAAAATTCTGTCCTGCCCCGAAAAGCAATATAAAAGACCTAAAGAAAAAAGACTTTATAGAATTTGAACGCAAATTCAGATTTATAGAAACATTTAATAATAATGAAAACATTACAAATGATTTATTATTAAAAAATAAAAAATAAATCTAAATTGTTCCCAAACAAAAACAATAATACAAATGTCTTTGAAAAACTCTGCAACCTCAAGAAAAATCCAAATCATTCAATAACCTCACATACAGGCAAATAAATAACCTTAGAGAAATCCAGAAAAATAAAAACATAATTATAAAAAGAAGCAGACAAAGGCAGCTCTATAGTGATCATGGACAAAATCTATTATAAAAACAAAAATCCTAAAGAGTATAAGGATAAAAATATATATGAATTAATATTATATTATATATATAACTTATTATTGTGTGTGTGTGTGTTGTGTGTGTGTGTGTGTGTGTGTGTGTGTGTGTAACGTTTATATATTGGATCGGATTTTCTACATTTTTCAATCGATTTCAACAAAACTTCACAGGACTACATAAAATTACCTTGTGGTGGTTCTAACAGCGCCAAAAATGGGAAAAATATAATTGTTTTTGCACAAAATCAATTTGAAAACACGATTAAGAGACATCGTGAAAATGGAAGGGGACAACTCACATCGGGTTGTTTGTGTGTGTGGGTTCCTTTAAATATGGGATCGGATTTCCTATATTTTTCAGCCGATAAAACAAAAACTTTTTTTTTTTTTTTTGGCAGGTAGTATTTCTTATTCTCTTGCACACTTTTTTCTTTATTTTTTTAACATTCAGAATGCTTTAAAATTCCATTTACAAGACAATTATTTATAATAAAATTCTATTCAATTGGGAGACTCATAACGATTGAAAACAATGTTTTTTTGTTTGAGTTTTGGGTTTGACCAATTCAAAAAAAAAAAAAAAAAAAAAACTAATTAAGACATGCGTGTCCGTCAACCTTAAACAATAATCTAACGATCTCTACTGATTGTACGAATACAAACATCGGATAAATTCTTTATCTTTAGGGAAAGATAATGAAATCTAAACATACACAAGTCCTAACTAAAAATAATAACCGGAACGGGAAACTACTTTAAATACACATGGTGTTCAATTTTTTTTTACTGTATTCAATAAGTAAAAAAATCATAAATTGTAAAAAGATTATTATTACAGAAAGGCTACTAAATGAATAAGATTTGTTAGATCATAATTAATAAACCCAAATAAAGTTAATATTTTTTGTATTAGAAACAACGAGTGGAAAATATATTCAAATCAAAATTCTAATTATGAATCACCACAAGCAAAATATGCAATTTTTTTTACTGTATTCAATAAGTAAAAATCATAAATTGTAAAACTAAAAAGATTACAGAAAGGCTACCTACATTTTTTTCAACCGATTTCAACAAAACAAATGTTTTTTTTTTTTTGGCATGTAGTGTTTCTTATTGTCTTGCACACTTTTTTCTTTATTTTTACATTCAGAATGCTTTAAAAATTCCATTTACAAGACAATTGTTTATAAAAAAATTCTATTCAATCGGTAGACTCATAACGATTGAAAAATGTTTTTGTTTTTTTGGGTTTGACCAAGTTTGTCAATCCGTCAACCTTTAATCTTTTCAATTTTATTTTTCAGTCTTTATGATGGTGGATACTTGATCTATCTCTTACTGTTATATCCCCGGGAAACGCCGGGCTCTATTGCTAGTCGACACTAAAATACACAAAAATATTATATAAAAAAATTATAAAACTCTGCACAACACCATAGAATATATTAGTAAAAAAAGAAAAGAAAAAGACTCCCTAAGAAAAAGACTTCCTAATAAACTTCATCCCCCAAAACGAGTAATTTTTACGGACTACCGAAAATTCACAAATCGAGTGAAATAAAAGCAGCTATCCAGACACCAAAATCTGAATGTATTAACATCCCAAATACCTGTAAGCTTACATTCAGACCCATAGTAACAGGATCAACCTGTTCAACTAGCAAACTCTGTAACTTAATAGACACAATACTAGAACCATTTACCAGACAGATTAAGAGCTATATCAGAGACAATAACCACATCTTTAGCTCCATACCACAAAAAGTAGATCCGGGAACACTCATAGCAACGTTTGACATTAGTAGCCTATATAGCAACATACCCCATGAATTAGGTAAGCAGGCAATCTGATGCTGGATTGAAAAACACCCAGAAATACTACATCCCAGATTCACTAAAGAATTCATTATTCATAGTAGAGAACTCATCCTGAAGAACAACACTTTTGAATTTGACAAAAAAAAAAAAATATATATCCAAACCCTAGGCATCGCAATGTGAACGAAAATGGCACGACCATATGCCTCACCCTAACATTAGCTTTATCTAGAGGAAAACCTCTATGAAAAGAAAGTGCAAATATATGGGGGAAATATAAAAACGCACTTCACTAAATCTTGGAAGCAATACCTAGATGATTGCTTCATTTTCTGGAAATCTTCATGGGGTGATATTAACCAATTCCACACTCTACTTCAGAACTTACATCCAAAATTCAAATTCACCCAAGAGTATAATTTTAACGAACTGCCATTCTTAGATATTCTCATCAGAAATAAAAATAAGCACATTATCACAGATATCTACTACAAACCTACAGACACCCAACAATATCCTCATTTCAAGAGCCATCAGCCAAACAGCTGTTTGAAATCCACCTCTTTGTCCCCTAGTACACGTAGGATTTACACTATATTGTACGACAAATACCTTCGAAAAGCCCTCCTAGAAGAATTACATAAAACTCTCCAAAAAACGAGGCTACATCATAACACTAATAAACAAATATTTTCAACTAGTAGAAAAAATACCTTTAG